>PIJE02005123.1:0-20799 GCA_002895965.2 Coryphaenoides rupestris | reverse complement strand
CCCCCCCCCCCAATCCTGCAAACGGCCACTGAGTGGTGGGCTGGTGAGAAACCTTCATGGAGACACTTTTGTGTCCAGAGCCACGTTACACTGGGTGTTATAAAAGTAAATTGCTTGGTTGACATTGAGGACATATGTGCTGCTGTTGGTGGTTCTAATGCTCTGGGTTGTTTATGACAAGTGTGTGTGTGTGTGTGTGTGTGTGTGTGTGTGTGCGTGTGCGTGTGCGCGTGTCCCCAAGCTCCTCTCTCATCGCTTCTCCCTGGATTGTCTCCTGGAAGACGCCTGCAGAGAGGACCTGGTCTACTGTGGAATAAGGTTACAAATACATATGCATCGATCATATAGTACATAGAATATGTGTTGGAAGCTTCATTAATATATATGATTGTGATCAAACACATGCTGTGCGTTTTTAAACAGAGTCTGGTAACTATGGTAACCATCTTGTCATCGTGTCTCGTCGCTAGGGGCGGGATGCTATGCCGAGTCTGGGCGGCAGTCACAGCCACCAGGGACACTGGTCTGGGCACCATCAGGGAGGAGAGTGGGGAAGCCGTGCGCTGAGGAGCCGTGACGGAGACGACGCCGTTAAAGATTACCGGAGCACTAAAATCAAACCGCAGCCACCGAGCACCACCTCTGGTGATACATGTGCGATTACAATGGCTTTGGCATTGGCATGTCAAGTTGAGGCCAACTCCAAATGATTCTGTCATTCTCCTTGAACTCGTTTGAACTCTGGGTTTGCTGGAAATGCATTGTGGGTATTTCTTTCGTCGCTTTGTTCTTATTGCTTATTGAAAACAAGGAGAGGAGCAGACAAGTTTCTCCTTGAGATATCATATGCCTCTGTGTTCTATTATTTTTCTGAGGTTATGACAATGTCGCTTTTTTTCTGTAATTAGTTATTGACATTTTATTTTCTATTCCTCAGGGTACTGCCAAGAAAAAAACCTGAGTTTCCAAAAGGTTATTATTGTGTTTGCCTTAAAATAATATTTTATTGCAGTTCTCTGGGAACTTAGGTGCCACTAAGTAATAATAGGAGCGTTTCAATGTGCACCGAGGTTTGTTTTGTTGAGTGATTGGTTGACTTTTAGCGCTATGTTCATGTTGATGAATGGTATGTTCAAGTTCATGTTTGTTGTCATTCATCCACATACACAGTATACAGGAAAGAAATGTCGTTTATCACGGACCAAGATACAAAAGATACAACATAATATAGAAGATACAACATAATATAGAAGATGCAACATAATATAGAAGATACAACATAATATATAAAATCAGAGTACGTGTTCAGAGTATGAAAAGTGTGACCAAGATTGACAGGATGAAATGCACCCAATGTGTTTCACTATGAAAGCATTTTATTTATACTGAAACCATACTCCGCGAGAAGCGATAACTTTTTTCTCGCACCTAGGGCCCCGCCCACAAAATGACGTCATTTTGTTCTCGCAGCAGTTCTCAAAGCTTGTTCTCGACACATCATTCGGGCCGAACTTTGTTCTCGCGTCGTGTCCGAGAACTATTGTGTGATTGGTCAATTTGAAGTGGGCGTGGTTAATATGCTTTCCGGCGCCGTGGAAGTTTGCTGCTGTGGGCGGGGCCTTTGAGTTCTGCACTTGAGTTCTCGCGGAGTATGAAATGTCCAGGGCTGCGAGAACTTTGTTCTTGTTCCCGCAGCCCTGGGTGCAAGAACAAAGTTCTCGCTTCTCGCGGAGTATGTATCAGCCTTTATTCACCATTATTCATTTTCTATTCTTTCTTTCATATCTACTGCCCCCAGAGGCCAGTCTCGGCTACTAAAACACATTTAAACGATCACCGAAAAACTAGAAACTAGACTCGACGAACAACATGCATATTGTTTAGCAATGTTATGGGATTGATGACAGATGAATCGTGTAATTAATATATGTTAATACAAAGGGTTAGGGTTAGGGTTATACAGAAATGTTAGCAGCAGTGACGGCCGTCCACATGGTGGCGGTTGACCGTCAAGCTAGGAGCTAATTTTAAGAAAGCAAAGGATCGAAATAAATAATATTTTTGGCCAAAAGTAACAAAACAATGGTCCCCCCTTATCACTTTTTTTAATTCGTGTCATATTTGTTCCATACCTCCTGTCAGCTTTGTCCGATCACTTCCAAACGTACAGCCCAGCTTTGGCACACTTGGGGTGAGACATGGTTACATTGCGAGATTGATTGAAAGAAATTATATTTTAGAATCTAATGGTCCCTGCAGCAGCCAATAATGTAATAACTTGCTAATAATGTTAAGTTATTACATTAGGCGCAAAAGGTTATTACGTTATTGGTTTAGAAAATGTATTACATTATTGGACAGTTACATTATCGGGTTTTATTACGATAAGAATTGGGAAATTATTATGTTATTGTCTTCTACAGGACTGCCACCCGACTCACCTGGTTACCGGAAACAGCCATTAGTTTAAGAACCATTTTTAAGAACTTTCTATGGACTAGTTATAAAATAAAGTGACTTGTCTTTTTACACTAAACATACTTTGGCGTCGGTGCTTCTGTGTCCTGGGCATTGAAACGTTCTCTTGTATCACGGCAATGTCGAGGCACCCATCACCAGAGGGGAGCCATACAGGGAAAGCCCCAACTCCCCAAGCCCCTTTTCCATAGTGTCCCCATAGTTATCTGTGTGCAATGAGCATCCAGAGCCCAGCACCACGCACCCCACCCAAACCTATGTGTCAGCTTTGTACTGGTACAAAACTGGTACTGGTACATGGACCCAAACCGTAACATTGACCCCGTTACTAGCCCATTGTTGTGTCTGTTTGTAAATATTATTTGTAAATGTGTGAAATGAAACTAGAGTCTCAAGAATACAGGATGGATCACATAGGCCTGTTCAGGGGAATCAATATGGGGTAATGCATCCGGTACAAATACGTTCTTTGAAAAGACACTTTGTTCCTCTTGGGGGAACGTGTTCCTATTATATGGTTGAGAATATATCTGTATAGATGTGGTATTATCCATATTTAGGGCTATATTAGATAATGTATATTGACTGCAGATGATCAACTCTACCTCTCTGGTGAGCGAGGTATACATTAAATCAATACAGCACTCGGGCTTTACTTACAGTGAGCCAAGTTGAGTTTTTCCACATTTGACGCAATAAATGAATATATAAATGAATATATAAATGTACTGAAGACCGATGCCGCCATGTTTTGATCATTTTTATCAAAACATTCCCGCGTCCCCGCATAGACAGCTGTTGTGTGTAAACCCATATGTCTGTTGAATTATGAGACTTGTGTGTGTGTGTGTGTGTGTGTGTGAGACTTGTGTGTGTGTGTGTGTGTGTGTGTGAGATGAACTCATCGCACGTTCATCTTTTCCTCCGCCGTCAGACGCGTCCTCGAGACCTCTAACGTGCTACGATATTACCGTCGGTGGCTCTGATACAACACAGACTAAAGGTGCTTACACGTGATCAGCAGGAAAACCCGCTCTGTGCTGACTAGGCCGTTGTTTTTTTCTCCGGAGAGAGAGCGGTGCCGCCTGACGACGCGGCAGCAGCCGAATTTCGAATTTGCCGCCGTGCGCTGTGCTCAAAGTTAAAATATTTAGACTTTGACCTTGTTTGCCGCTGACCTTTCAAAGCGCGACCAATGAGATAACAGCTGTATGTGATATAGCCAGAAGCCACACAGAAGCAGGGAGAGAGTGATGGAAGAAAAACGTAACCTCTGTGTCTCAGAGTTCCCCGACCTACAACACAACATTAAAAACCGACCATCTCGGCAGGAGAAGTAGTGTTTTGCCTCTTCTTTCATTTCTTATCATGTGAGCAGAAGCTTAAGAGAAGGTTAGTAGCTGGATTTGAAGCGCTGCGTGAATTCAATCCCTGGTTTCAAATGTGCTGTCGCTGTAGGCAGGGGTGTACTGGGATTTTTTCCCTGGACATATGCCCTTGGACAGACAGGAAATAAGCAAATGTTTTGCCGGCGGACTGGCAAAAAAAATGATTTACCGGCCCTCTCTGTGTTCCTGTCATTCCTGATGCGTGCTGCGTGCGTTCCAGGAGTCACTGGCCACCAGAATAGCATTGCTGGCCGCTTGAGGAGGCTGCCTTTTGGTTTTGATTTACATTTGAAAGCCTGTGCCTCTAATGCCTTCTTCCTTTTTGTTTCTCAAGTTTTTTTCGGCCCCTCCTTCACTTTTTGACATTTTCTTGTCTATGGCTTTCCTTGCACTTTCTGACTGCTACGTGTATTATAGAGTGTTAACGTGCATTAACTAACTTGGTTGTGATTGGCCAGTGAGCCCGGTCCTGGAACACGCATCCAGCACACGCAGAGAGGGCCAGTAAAGTTGAAGTTAAAACTCTATAGCATTTTTTTTTTTACGGTTCACCAGCCCACAGATGCGGCCCCCTGGGATTTGTACACAACTGTCTGTAGGTAACATTTAATAGCTCCTCTAGATGAGACTGTTGAGATTTTAGACTCCTCCCCTCTCACTTCTGACCAATCAGAGCATCTCTTCCCAGATTAGTTCTTGGAATCCATCAAGTTTACGCTCAAATCTTACCGACAGCAACTTTAAGTGATTCAGATTAATTGTGAATGCTGATTGCTGTGTGTGTGTGTTATGTGTGATGGTCGCCTCGATGGGGACAGTTGTCTGTGAGATTATTTTTGTGTTGTTTGATGAACTAATGGAACAAAGCATTTTGTTCATTTGAAGAGCAATGTGTGTTTGCTGCAATGATGACTTGTATCTTGTATCTTTACAGGGTTGCCACTCCTTAACTCCTCCCTAAATACTCCCTAAATGCTCTAAAAATGATCTGGTGCGGAACCGTGTCCTCGTTTAAACGCACCCTAACTCCAAACTCGGTCACATTAAGCCCCTTCAGACAACAGGGTGCCACTATCAAACACACCGGGACTGCTGCTGCGGTTTCCAGCCCACGCCAGGTGTAAACCAGCCGGACCTAAATAAAGCTGTGCTGTCCAGGCGAGGCTGCTCAGACTCCCTGGTCCTCCTGATACACCGGGGCTGCGTTTGCTCAACGGCTTCTCAAAGGGAGATGCAGGCGGGTACGCGAGGGGAACCAAGGTGTACACACCCAGGTGGACGCACGCACACTAGTACACACACACACACCACACACAACACACAACACACACACAGACACCAGATGCCACACACACACACGCAAATCTCCGTATGCTAGTTGTTTATCGTGCTGTTGACGTGGTGCCACCGCAGGGCTGCTGCTCGCTGTTAACATCGTGCAGGATTTTTCTCCCAGAAGCTTACAGGCTCAACAGAACTCTGTCCTCATTGTTCAATATAAACTGTTAATTAAACTGCCGGTTTAAACCATCCTTCTCTTTTCCAGCCATTTCTGTCTCTTTCAATTGTTCTTGGTCTTTTTCTTTCTTGTTTTCAAACTGTCTTTCTCTATAATCGTCATCTTTATGCCTTCCGTCGCCCTCTCTGTCTCTCTCTCTCTCTCGCTATCCATGTCTCCTTCAGTTCCAAAATAGCTTTGGGCCCTTGGAATTATTATAATATCAGACAGATGGCAGGCAATTCATGATTATTCTGAAAAATACTTGTACATTGTGAGTCCTTGGTGTATGGATGGATGGATGGATGGATTGATGGATGGATGGATGACGTGATGGATAGCTGGGTGCAGATGGATGGATGGATGGATGCAGAGATAGATGCTTGGATGAACGCCAGAACAAATGGACACGGGAACAGATGGACAAAGGGGTGGATGGATGGATGGATGATGGATGGATGGACGGATGTATTGACGAATAAACACACGGATGGCAGGATGAATGTTAAAAGTGGTGGCTTGATGGATGAGTACATAAAAGACCTTTAATGCCTTTAATGTGGGGTTGAGGAAACAGAACGTCGGAGTCTTGCGATGATTAATGACCCTGGAGAAATGACAACTCTCTCTCTACAGCATCTCGATTACATCCTCTCTTCCTCCACCCACCCCCTCCCCCCACTTTCTAATGCTATATTACATCTCTCTCCCTCTCTCTATTACATCCACATCTATTACAACCCCCCCCCCCCCCATCTCTCCTGTCCCCCTCTCTATCACATCCCCGTCTCATTCTCAACATGTTGACTTGGTGACTTTTTCCAGCAACTTCGGTCATCCGTGAGACACAGATTCAAATTGACGAGAAGCGAGGTTGTCTTTCCGTTAAGTCCGGTGCTTAGTGACGCCGGTCCCAAACAAACGTCTTCGGAAAAAGGGACAACATCGCGAGCCGCGTCTAAAAAGAGAGAGACGCGTTCGAAACATAAAGTGCGGTTCGACGTTTTGTGGTTTTTTTTCCGACGCGCAACAGTTGCCACAGTCTGCTGTTTGTTCACCTGCTGTTTGCTCGCAGCGTTTTTGTCCAGCCAGCTGCATAAAAAAAAGGAAATATATTTGTAGAAAACGTACGAAAAAACATTAAAAAGCAAACAACCGTTTAAAGCTCGACGACGGCCCATCGGCTTTTATTATTTTATCAATAAACCACATTTAGAGCCTTCCTGCGGGGAATCGGACACTTAGCTCAACGGGCCTCTCTTTCATCCGCTGTCCTCTGCATCCCAAGTGTCCGCCATCCCCACGACTTCTGGCAGTCCAGTCGGATTTTAACCCGTCAATCAAAGTGAACGCAAAATGGCTTTTTTTTTAACGGCACGGTGTTTCATCAGATGGGATGTATTTCTCCGGCATATTTTTTGTGAAGTGTACATTCTCTGCACCCTTTTACAACCCCCCGCCTACTAAAACTAGTCTGGACACTGCGTTGCTAACGAGGCTAAAGGAGGCTAAACGTCCCGTAACCTTGGCAGGACACCGACCCACCTTCAGGAACCCCACCCTACACCCACCCTCACCCTCACCCTCACCCTCACCCCAAGGCCAACGTCTGACGTGGGGATTTCAATTCGCTCCCGGTCCCGGCAGACAGCAACACACAGCAGCGTGCGCAAAATGAGAACTGTTTCAATTACAGAAACATGGAAAGGGCATCGCGGCGGCGGGGATTGATATGTCAGTCTAACAATGTCCAATTAAAGGAGGGGAGCGCCGCTATTATTCTTGGATTAGAATAAGCGAGGGCAGGTACACCCCCCCCACGTAAACGCACCGACTCCATCAGCCGTGAAATGAGAGCGGCTGACGTATAATAATTCATATTTCCCCGCAGTCCGCATAATTTGGTTTGGCAATTATGTGATGTTTTATTTTCCGAAGCCGAAATGAAAGGCACGCGAAATATAACCCCGTCGACGCGCGATCGTGTGTCTGATGCGTTCCCTTAACTGTGAAACCCGGGAAAGGCGCAGGTTTGGCGATGGCTTCCCTCCCCGGTCCCCCGGTGCGCGCAAGACGTTATTAAAATCCCTGTAGTTCCCCCGCTGTGTGTTCATTTTTATGTCTGTTTAAATGCGTTTATTTGTTGATTCACCGTTGATAAACGCCGCTCTGCTCATTTCATCCCAATTTATTTGGGGGGAGTCGACTTGCCGCTGGTTAACGGCGCGTGGCCTCTTCCCCCCCCCCCCCCCCGCCTGCCTCCTCGTGAAAGATATTTTACCGAATTCTGGGAAACTTTACTTTTTTCCGCGAGTTCTTGTAACCGACGAAGAAGAAATTAAAGTGTGAGGAGCGAGGCCCACGGCTCTGCTGGGCGAGAGAGACGGTTGCGTTGAACATTCACGAGGCGACCCCCCGACAGCTGTCTCCGTCTCCGGGAGAACAGAGGAGCCGCTCGGCAGAATGCTTTAAGAGGGCTACGACCTCCGCGCCGATCGATGCCGATGAACGCCTGCTCTTACAGATCTCGGGGAGAGAGAGAGAGACGTGGAAGGAGGCTCGGCTTTTCGCTCCCCGGTGGCGAGACCGCGGTGCTCCGAGAGCGCTTCAACGATGCAACGCCAAGCGCCAAGAAGACTCCCACTCCTGCAGCCACCGCGCTGGACCTCATTACCCTCCCAGCGCCTCCGCTCCGCCTTATAAAATGCTCTCAATACCCCGAGTTTAGACCTGTTTACAAGCAGTAGTACCACCACCACCACCAGCACCACCACCACCACCACCACCACCAGCGATCCGCATTCCCCCGCTGCTGGGCGCTTCTCGTAGTGCTCTTCGCTTGCTTTCGGTCGTGGAGAGATTTGTTGTTAATTCTTTCCCGCGGGGGTCAGTGCTGCAACTTGTGGAAACAAATTCAATAGCTTGTGTGCTCGACGGCGAGGCCTGGTTCTCTCTCCTTTGCTCTCTATCACCCACTCTTTCTCTCCCCCCCCCCCCCCCCCCCCCCACGTGGGTTTCCTCATTCTGATAGTTGGCTTCTTAATCTCTGGGATCTGCCTGACTACTTTTTACACACACACACACACATACACACACACACATACACACACACACACACACACACACACACACACACATGGAAAAGAGGGAGGGATGGATGGAAAGACTGGGAGATGGAGAGAAAGGACCGACAGGGCGGAGGAGGGCGACAGAGAGAGAACACGATAAAAGTGGGAGAGGAGATGAGAAATGAGAGATGGGAGATGGAGATGGAGAGGGACACAGAGAGGAGAGATCGAGGGAGGAGGCATACAGAGAGAGAGAGAGAGAGAGAGAGAGAGAGAGAGAGAGAGAGACGGATGCAGGTAGAGTCTATTCAGGTATGAGAATAAGTTTGACAGGATCCAACAGGAATATGACCCGCCGCTCTGCTTCTAAACGTCAAGCCGGTTTGGCCTATTAGACTCACACTCACTTCGTGTCGTTACTCTGCTCAGATTATCTGGATTCCTTTACGTGGGAGAGATTATTTAAGTGTGTATATCATCAGGCCGGGACTATGAGCAAGAAAATATTAACAATACAGCCGGACCAGCTTGGAGTTTCAAAGGTCTGGCAAGACAAGGTTAGTTAGTTGAATCTGTAGTGTGTGGTATCTCAGTCCTCTAGCTATTAAATGAATATAGACTGGCAGATGCAAATCCTGCGAGCTGTAGTTGTCGAGGTGATGAATTGTTTTGACATCATTGGGTGTCGAGTGGCGGTCGTATACATTTTCCACCCTTTTTCCCCACCGTGTTATTCCGGGCCAGCCCTACTAAATTTGTCCGGGCACGCCACCGAACCCATGGTCATATCGCACCGCATCGAGCGTCAGTCTGACAGGGAACCAACACGGAATGCGGAACGCAAAGGAAAAGCTGGAGAGTATTCTGGGCTTTCTGTTGTTCCTCCTGTGGGAGCAGAGAGCAGCAAATGTGGCCCTGGGGGGGGCTCTGGGTCTGTCACCGGCGTGTATGCAGAGCCAGTCTGATTTCATGCTTGACGTCCCCCCCCCCCCCACCCCCCCACACACACACAACACACACACACACACAACACACACACACACACACACACACACACACACACTGGAGGTATTTCACAACGGGCCCGCAGCACCCGTCTCGGCCAGCAGGGGTCACTGTTGTGTTTGCGGAAAAAAAAAGAAAAAAGTGTGAATACCGGCTTGCCTCTCTGAAACAAGCTCAGGAAAAAAAAAAAAAAAGGGGGGGACTGAGAATGGAACAGGAAATTGCAAAATGAAGGTGAGTTTGGGAGTGAAACGATGCTGGTAAGAGATCGGCGGACATGGGGGAAATGACAGCGGAGTATAAAAAAAACAATTTGAAGTGAAGCGATTGATTCAGCCGATCTAGCGCGTCCGTAGGCCAGGTGATGGAGAAGGGACGGACGGACGGACCGTGGGGGGGGGGGGGTGGAGATGGAAGGGGATGGTGATACGATAGAATGCTACGAATACGGGAAAACACGGAAATAAGAAGAGAGAATAGGGGATATGTTATAAGGTCGCAACAATCTATTAGATCAGAGGAAACGTAAAAAAGGACTGCAGCATCTTCGGCGAAACGCAGGTTTTTTATTTGCGATCCCTGTTTTTTGATTTGGATGAACTTGTGCCCAGTAATGACATTTGTGACACAAAATGTGCATTTGAGGTATTTACGGGTGCAGTGCCTGAAGTTGCGTTTCATCGTGTGGTGGGTGGGTTGGACCCGTTTTCAGTTGGGATTCTAAAAACCGAAAACTGAGCAGAACCCAGCCGGAAGCGGAAACGCAATGCTTCCATCGCTGTAGGATTCAGTTTCAAGCTCTGTTGACCTTGAACTTGTGGCCAACATCTCTTGTTGGTCTAAAATGTAGGTCAGAGACGCAAGTGAGGCTTCTCAGAAGGGAGGCCTATTAAAGAACAAGAAGCTCGGTGTGGTCGGCGATGGGATTGTTATGTGGTGTGTGTGGTGTGTGTGTGTGTGTGTTGTTTGTGTGTTTAAGTTGCGTGTTGCTCATGGTCTTGTGCGTTGGTGATATTCAGGTGGTGTGTGTGCGTTCGTGTCGGTGGTGGTGGTGGTGGTGGTATTGTGTTGTTTTTTTGTTTTGGTGTTGTCTTGTTGTTGGGTGCTCTGCTGTCGTGTTGTCGTCTGTTCTGGAAACTCCCCAACATCCTCCTCTCTCATCAATCATCCACAGTGGTCCTACTCCCCTGTAACCTCTCCTCTATCTCTCTACCCTCCCTCCCTCCCTCCCTCCCTCTTTCATACCAACCTCCTCTCCTCTATCTGTCTCCCTCTCTCTCTGTCTCTCCCACTATCTCGATGCCTCTCGCCCGGTGTCAGAGAGGAGGTTGAGACACTTTAAAGATGAATGGGCGGTGTCGGCCCCACGTCCTGCATGTCGGAATGACCGCGCGCACGCCTGCCTTTTATGTGAGTGTGTGTGTGTGTGTGTGAGCGCGTCTATATATATATATATATATGCGTGTCAGGGCAATAGCAAGTAAAATAACGACAATCGTTACTTGCTTTATTGATTGTAATGATAGCTTTGCCCTGTTCCCAATCAAGACGATATTATGTAGATTCCATGGAATGATAAACTATGATTTCTAATAGCGGTTGGTCTGCCTGCATCTCCATTCTGCTACAGCCAACAAGTCCTGTGTAACCCACTTTACAAATTAGGAGTTTATAATGCATTTTCTTTTTCTAATTAGATTTAGTGGCCAATCTGCAATCTTTTAGATAAAGCCTCCCTGGTCTTCTTTTAGAGTATTAGGAGTATTCTTAGCGTTGAGAGAAAATGAATTGTGTGTGTGTGTGTGTGGTTATTTTTTTTCTCCCCCCCTCCCGGAGACGGAGAGTAATTCCAGCGTTCCGCCCGCTGTTCCAGCAGCCAATCAATTTGCCCCGCTCCCTCGCCACAGACGGCACGCCGGCCTGCTGAATTCTGGGTAATTAACCTTCCACGTTATCCTGCTAAATTTGGGGCGTTCCAGAACGATTTGAGCGCCGCACAGGCGTGTGGTGAGTGAGCGCTGTCACACGACGCTGTCAGACCCTGATCGGTTTTTGCGGTCTGCTGTGGTGGGTTTTTTTATTTTTTAATGTGAAATTGGCTCTCCGTCCACACAGTTAGGCGTCTCTATAGCTGCAGCCAGGCGAGTCGGTCTATTTGTATCGTCGCCTTTTAGACTCAAAGGTCATTCCGAGTTCTTTACAGAGGCAGGGATTTTCTTAAATACATTTTAAGGATCTTCAAAATGCAAAAAACGCCAATCATTTAAAGGATAAATGTGAAATAAAAGTAGAAGAATCTAAGCTCTAACTCGCCAGAAAAGGTGTTTTTTAAAAATGCGTTTTCTATCCCAAAATCGAATTAAAATCGAACCATAAAAAAACGCGGTTGTTGTTTAGCCCCCTATCTCCATTCCAAACGAAATGCTAATTTTAAATGTTTTCACCGCCTTTTTGTTTTCGGGGGTTTAAAGTCGTCGTACATTAGGGTGGGGACATACGTTTAGGTGGGGTTATTCTTATATTGGTCGCTGGGAAAAACGCGGTTGTCCCGGTCCTGTGGCTGTGTGGTCGTCAACGGGGAGGGATGAGGCGCGAGTGCTGCGGAGGACTCTCAGGTGGCCCGTTGATCATCACGCGGCGCTGCGGGTGTCCATGTAACAGTCGACTCTCTCTCTCTCTCTCCCTCGCCGACCGCGATCAACGGTTCGTCTTACTTTACGTCGCATCTTACCGGCCTGGGCCTCACGATGGGAAACACTTCGACTTGCCCGTTTCCTCTCTCTCATATTGATAGATGGATTTTTTGTCTTGTTTTACGATAAAAAACCGTCCCCCTGGTTGGATCTCACAGAGTTCCAAGGGGGTGCGGGTCCAGCTCTGCTCACTCAGACATCCCAACAGGAACCATGTGACCACCACATCGAGCTGGTCACATGTTAGCCTTGTTCCCAGGCGGACGTTCATATCTCAGGGACAATGTCTGAATGCTAATGCTTCAAGAGGGAGCACTATCCTCAAAAAACCTCTTTCAACAACTATTTACCCTCCTGTTCCTTGACAGCACGCAGCTGTACACATGTTTATACACGGTACCTGTGTGTGTACAGTATACATAGAGATCTAAATATCTCATCAATTCGTCTTCTCTTATCTTGGTTGGTTATTAATTGATTACCTAAAGATGAGGCGCAGTGGGTATTTCAGTAATGCTTACAGAATGTATATTGTATATATTGTGTGGCTTGCCCTTACATGCTAAACACAGCTTTTCACAGCGAACAAGATCTCTAAGTGCTACAGTAGGTCTCCCACTCATCAGACACTCATCATAATAAAAGCACTTAAAGGTCTATTTATGGCCTGTGTACAATATCCTTCCGTGGAATGTTGCGTCTCCATTCAAACGTGTAGGCCTGGTCGTTTTCCCCGACCCTCTTGATTTATTGTGTTAGGACAGAAAGACAAAATGGCATCATTAGCTGAGAAAGATCTTCACAGAACACAATATGAATGTTGATTTACTGCTGGTGGGGTGTTGGCAGTCGCATTGACAAGATGAGATAAGATAAACTTGAGATCATTGTCTCAAAGGCTAATTGTGTTGGAACTGCATGGAACGTTCCACAAACATAATAACATTAAAAACAAAGGTTATTCACAACAGATTGGGCTTATAGACTTACATTGATCAAAAAAAGGCATGCGTTCAGCGTCTGTGTACAGCAGTGATTCCCAACCTGTTTTGGACTGTGTACAGCGGACATTGGACATTTTGGTTTAATTTTAACCTCCACCAACATCTGTGTATAATGTCAGCGTCCCAGTGACCTATACGAGACATTTTACCACACTAAGCCATTAGGAGAAGTTCACTTGTGGCAATCATTATGCAGTCAGGGCAATTACACAGGACCACTTAATGGAACATTTAAAACAAATAAAATCAACATCCCATCCTTGAATAGCGAGGCCTACATCGTATAAGTTTGCAATCGCCCCCGTGATCCTATCTGCATCCGCGGGTCGGGAGCTACTATGTCGGGTTCTGCATGTTTTCATGTGAGGCTCTTCGACGCAAGTGTGTTTGGACCATAGATAATGCTGGGCCCGCTCACCCATTCATCAGACGGACCCCGTTCGCCTGTTCCTCTTAACGGGGCGACCGATCATCAGGGAAGAAGAACTCTGGCGTTTCGGTTGCCATGACAGCAGCGCGTTGCACCATCCACCCCACGCCGACCCAGCGCAGGGGTTAATCTGCCAAACGCTCCACTGGTCTATAATGACTGGGGATTGCGAGGGGCCGATGAGCAAGGCACTGCCGGCTTTTCTCTCGGACGTTTTGACTGGACTGGACTGGATTATATTGAACTCGGAGAGTTCCTTCCCTCAGAGGAGGCGATTGGTCCTCCTCAGATGGCGCCGCCCTACATGACCACCAGCCAATCACAGGTCGTGGAGCCCATTGAGAATAGAGCTTGTATTCTTCTTGTATTTATGTTCAGGTCTACTGTTCCATTTGTTACGATGTATTTCAGATCAGTTATTGAGATGCATGAAAATATCACATATCTTTTATTTGTAACACTGTATAAAAACAAAGTGTGTGTGTGTGTGTGTGTGTGTGTGTGTGTGTGTGTGTGTGTGTGTGTGTGTGTGTGTGTGTGTGTGTGTGTGTGTGTGTGTGTGTGTGTGTGTGCGCATGGATCGTCCAGTGTGTCGCGTATCATCTGTACTGTGATTAACTGAGTCCAGGCGGACGCGTATGTGCGTGCAGCTGTGTATGTGTTGGTGTGCACTGAGTGTGGCGTGTGTTGTGCGCTGGCTGGTTTCCCCCCCCGTCCCCGTCCCCCGTCCCCCGTCCCCGTCCCCGTCCCTGGCGTCGTGTCTGGGCGCAACCGAGCGTCTCCACACTGCTGTCTGCCAGTGGGCCTCCGCGGTGCGCTGGACCAGAGTGGGCCTCATCCATCACTGCCAAGCCCTCCCGTGTGCGAGAGAGACCCCGGAGTGGGCAAGAGACACGAGCCAGCACCCCCTCCCTCCCCCCCACGTTCCCCTCCCCTCCCCTCCCCTCCCCTCCCCTCCCCCCCACATCACGACGGCTCGGAGAGACGCTGCTCAGAGAGGAAGCAGAACCAGACATCGGCACAGCTGCATGCGGCGGACACTCCCACCCACCCACCCCCACTGCCTCACCCTCAGCTTCACCCAGCACCGCAATTAAAGAGCAAATGATGAGCAATTAGAGGGGGAGGGGGGAGGGGGAGAAGGAAGAGGAGGAGGAGGAGGAGGAGGAGGAGGAGGAGGAAGCGAAGAGGCTGTTTACAGGGACGGCTCCTTCGCCTCGGCTCACACGCTCCCGGCGCGCCGCCTGCTTGTTTGGAGGCGGTGGAAAGCCCGTGCCCCCCACCGGTGCCACCCACGGTCCTCGCAGGGTTAGCGGCCCTCTACACCCGACAGGCCACGGGGCCATGCTGCTAAAGCACGAGGGCTACACCCACAAGCTACTCTGCTAACTCGTCCATTATCAGTGAATAGCGGTGAGAGAGAGAGAGAGAGAGAGAGAGAGAAGAGGTGAAAGATAGAAAGTGCAAGAAACTGAAAGAGAGATATACGTAGTTACGGTAGCTATATAATAATAAAGATAGTTACGGTGAGGAAAGTAATTGCATAACAATGTTTTTGGGCCATTTTAGGCTCGGGGGATTTTTGTTACTGTTGCGCATTTTTTGTGTTTCTTCTATATTACCTTGCATTGCATGTTTCCTTGTTCTCAAGCGTTCTCCTTTGCAAGCTATTTTTCAGAACATTTTAACAAATCATGCTTTTGAAAGGTGATGGGGGACGAAATAGGCCATTCCAAAAAGTGGCGGAAGATGGAAGAGAGGGAGACGGAGGTGCACTTAGCCTGGGTCACGCCGCGCTCCTTTGTTTGTGGAGGGAAATAGTCTCTATGTAGCCTCTACCGACGCTAACACGACCGGGGAAATTAGCCGGGTACAGGTGTAGGGTGAAATAAAGCTAATCTTCGTTCCATGTTGTCGCTGGCAGAGGCTGTGTGTGCCCAGTTAAATGCAGCGTGTGTGCTTTGGTAGATATATTTAATTTCGCCCGATTGACAGCCGCGTGCACAAAAATTACAAAAAAACGTTTCAGATACCTCCGCAGGTTCAGCCACATTACATCTGAAGAGAGGATGTTACTGCGCCTCAATAAATAGTTCTTCGACATTGTTAACCAAAAACGTCACATCGATATTAAGCGAAATTCTGTCACGCTGGATGGATATCTATTTACGCTATTTTTTATACTAATGCAAAAAATATTATAAAGGTTGAGGTTCATACAATTAGATGTGCACTAGCCCAGACAGCAAAATCAGGTGTCACAGAAAGTACAAGTATTAAGATATGTACAATCAAAAAATGTAATTTGATGATGATATATGTATAAATAATAATAATCATATGTATAATAGCAAGCAATATACTGTATATCTATATACACAATAGTAGAAATGCAAATGATTCCATTAGCAAAACACTTGGCCACAAGAAGTGCCATCAAAACAGCAGCCGTTCATCACGTCTTTTGTCTGCTCGGGGGCACCGTACTTAGCATGGACCACGGCCAGCGACTGGACCTGTTCTGGAGCGAGCACAGAACTGTCAAACAGTCGTCAAACACCGGCCGATACAAGAATTACGATAATAAATGGTAAAAATAAAAACTTTGGCCGAGTCCTCTGACAATTAGATGATGAATCTGTTTGGCTGCAGCCGACAGCCCTGCGGGTTAGAAGAGGTTCAGCTGTGGACTTCATCCATCACCCAACACTGTGCCATGCTTGATCACTCAAGAGAGAGAGAGAGAGAGAGAGAGAGATGGTTACAGTCTCAGCCTTACTCCCACACTCAGAGAGAGAGAGAGAGAATGTTGCAGTGTCAACCGCCCTCGCTTGCTCACTTAGAGAGAGAGAGAGAGAGAGAGGGGTGGGGGGCGTGGTACACAGTCTCAGTCATGTTCGATCAATCTGAGAGAGAGTTACAGTCCCAGCCATGCTTGATCACTCAGAGAGAGAGAGAGAGAGAGAGAGAGAGAGAGAGAGAGAGAGAGAGAGAGAGAGAGGAGAGAGCGAGAGAGGAGAGAGAGAGAGAGAGAGTGAGAGAAAGCACGGAAAGGCAAGAAAAAAAAAAAGGGAAACGGTAGAGAAGAGAAGAAGAGAGAGAGAGAGAGAAGAGAGAGAGAGACGAGAGAAGGAGACGAGGGGTGCTTGATGTACTGATCCAAAGTGCAGTAATTCATGTCTTTGATGGGTATTGTGTTCCTTTCTGAATGCTCGACCATTTGCATACTTTCTTCTGCTTTGACTAATGAGTGGGTTCATTTCTTGTAGAAGAACACTCAAACAAGCCTGGAAAGCCTGTGAAGGAAAGTCTTTCAGGACCTCACGACTGGACAACAAAAGACCGTGGAAACGTACCAATGTTTCCGATTGTCACGTGTTGCCCAGCTCACATGTACGGGGGCAGGATCGTCTCATGAAGGTACCGGGTTCGCTTCCCCAATGTCCTCCGGTCTGCCCCCGTAAGACATCCTTGCACATCCGAGGTCACCCTGTAACCCTTACATGTCCTGCTATGACCTGGATCTCAATTCACTGTAAGTCATTTTTGGATAAAAGCCATCTAAATGCATGTGGTGTGTGTTGGTGTGTGTTGGGGTAACATTATGTGTGCTTACTATGACATTCATTATCACTACAAGCAGCAGGGCTAATGCTTCTGTGTTACTCTCTGGAATTGAATATTGTTTGCGAAACACGAAATATTTATTCACGAACTACAACACGCACGATAACACGTGAAAAATTAATATTCATGAGCGGCGGTCCTCGCGGTGTCTCTGGGAAAACCTCATTATACATTCATGAGCAGAGACCTTTCTTTATATAGACGCTTGCACACTGCTCTGATCTGATTGGTTTTCTGGTCAGGTGATAACCAAAAGCCTGCTTTTAATATTGGATCAGATACGTTTGTCCTCTTTTTTTAGATGTTTTAGAAAAGTCAAGCTGGTTTTAAGCACCTTATATTGTTAATAATGTAATAATTGGTGAGTAAACCTTTTCGATATCTGTAGGTTTAGCATCGGTTAGATTGTACATGTCTGTCAACCCTATGATATCTTCATGTGTCCAGAAGATGTCCAATCTCCTGTGAAACCCAAAGGGGACGTCATCCTGGATTCTAAAACTCCTCCCTGAAAAAACGTACTTCCCTTTTTGTGTCTTGATGGGTGCACTGTGAACTCAAACGAAACGAGATGTGAAATCGCTTGAAAAACCGAAACAGAACGTCTCTAAGAGGCGGGAAATAGAAAACAAACAGGCGCTGAGACACCACAGGCTGGCTACGACGGCTACGACGTCGTTCGCTTGAACCCCCCCAGTTTGGAGACCGTGTGCAACCCAAATCCTCACGGTCTTCCAGGAGAAAGTGGAGGTAAATGAGTTATATATAAATACACATCAATAAATACGAAACTGCAAGAAAAACACAATACTACGGCAAAAACAAACGGTACGACTACCACTATAAGTACCACACGACTGCTATAAAAGACTACTGCTGCTAAAAAAGTAACAAACCGGTTGACTCGGGACCAAAGCGGCCGACCTAGAGCGACGGTGTGACGCTCTCTCTCTCTCTCTCTGAGCGAGCGTCACTTCAGGAACGCTGCTGCTGCTGCTCGGCGCGCCACCTTCGCTCGTCCTCCTCACCCCCCCAACCCATCGGTGGTGGTGGTGGTGGTGAGAGACCGCGGAGACGCAGAGCGCAACAGAAATAGACGCCAGCGTTTGTTGTTTTCTTCCTCGTTTCCCTTTTTTGTTTTCCCCAACAACAAAGTGTGCCTTTGTTGCAGGAGGGGCGTGGAGAGGAGTGGAGAGGAGAGGAGAGGAGAGGAAGAGGAGGGAGATTGTGTTGACAGACAATTGAGTGGCAGGCGTCTACCTCCTCCAGAGAGCAACGCGAGTAGGAGGCGATGAAACGGAGCTTGGTTAATATATAATATATTTATAGTATATTCATTATATATGATGCTGTATAAGCTGAGCGGGTTGCTCCAGCTTTATGGGAGTTGACACCAAACAATTGCAGTTCTTGTTGCGGTTTTCAAACTCAAGTCCGCTGTGTGTGTTTGGTATTACTTTACAGACCAAGACTGACTCCCTACAAGAAAAGTTGTGAGTTTTTTTTTGCGGAAAATGTCTTTTTTTTCTTCTCAGGATCAATTGATAATAGTGGAGGTTTTGAGGACTGGTATGGCAGTACCTGTCGCCGAGCGACCAGCGATCGATACCGATACAGATGTCACCGCAGGGGGTAAGGAGCTCGGATCAATGATTAAAAAAAATCTCAAAGAACTGAAAAAAAAAAGCATCGACTATTTAATCAGCCACTTCACTCCGAAAAGAGCAGCAAGAACCCCTGACAAAGAAGCAGCCGATGGATTTCTGTGACTGCAGCCTCCAAGCAGCACATAAGTGAGAGTGATGAGAGTGGGCTGAGAGAGATCAGCTGTGAAGCTTTTAATTCCTGGAAGAGCAGAAGATCACATCTTCTTCTGCCCATGATTAGAACAGATGTAAATTGAATCCGTACAACATGACAGTATAGAACATTGCACGGGAAATATAAACATGGACATAGAGAGAGAGAGAGAGAGAGAGAGAGAGAGAGAGAGATGGTTACAGTCTCAGCCTTACTCCCACACTCAGAGAGAGAGAGAATGTTGCAGTGTCAACCGCCCTCGCTTGCTCACTTAGAGAGAGAGAGAGAGAGAGAGAGAGAGAGAGGGGTGGGGGGCGTGGTACACAGTCTCAGTCATGTTCGATCAATCTGAGAGAGAGTTACAGTCCCAGCCATGCTTGATCACTCAGAGAGAGAGAGAGAGAGAGAGAGAGAGAGAGAGAGGGCGCTTGTGTCCTGATCCAAAGTGCAGTAATTCATGTCTGATGTGTTTGTGTTTTCTTTCTGAATGTCTGCCATTGCATCTTACTTCTCTTTGACAATGAGTGGGTTCATTCTTGTAGAAGAACACTCAAACAAGCCTGGAAAGCCTGTGAAGGAAAGTCTTTCAGGACCTTCACGACTGACAACAAAGACCGTGGAAACGTACCATGTTTCCATTGTCACGTGTTGCCAGTCGCATTACGGGGGCAGGATCGTCTCATGAAAGGTACCGGGTTCGATTCCCCAATGTCCTCCGTCTGCCCTGTAACCCTTACATGCTTACTGAATGACCTGGATCTCAATTCACTGTACGTCATTTTGGATAAAAGCATCTAAATGCGTGTGTGTGTGTGTGTGTGTGGTAACATTATGTGTGCTTACATGACTTCATTATCACTACAGCAGCAGGCTAATGCTTCTTGTTTACTCTCTGAATTAATATTGTTTTGCGAACACGAAATATTTATTTCACGACTACAACACCACGATAACACGTGAAAAATTAATATTCATGAGCGGCGGTCCTCGCGGTGTCTCTGGGAAAACCTCATTATACATTCATGAGCAGAGACCTTTCTTTATATAGACGCTTGCACACTGCTCTGATCTGATTGGTTTTCTGGTCAGGTGATAACCAAAAGCCTGCTTTTAATATTGGATCAGATACATTTCTCCTCTTTTTTTAGATGTTTTAGAAAAGTCAAGCTGGTTTTAAGCACCTTATATTGTTAATAATGTAATAATTGGTGAGTAAACCTTTTCGATATCTGTAGGTTTAGCATCGGTTAGATTGTACATGTCTGTCAACCCTATGATATCTTCATGTGTCCAGAAGATGTCCAATCTCCTGTGAAACCCAAAGGGAGAGCGTCACACCGTCGCTCTAGGTCGGCCGCTTTGGTCCCGAGTCAACCGGAACGCTAGCTAGCGGTTTGTTACTTTTTTAGCAGCAGTAGTCTTTTATAGCAGTCGTGTGGTACTTATAGTGGTAGTCGTACCGTTTGTTTTTGCCGTAGTATTGTGTTTTTCTTGCAGTTTCGTATTTATTGATGTGTATTTATATATAACTCATTTACCTCCACTTTCTCCTGGAAGACCGTGAGGATTTGGGTTGCACATGGTCTCCAAACTGGGGGGGTTCAAGCGAACGACGTCGTAGCCATCGTAGCCAGCCTGTGGTGTCTCAGCGCCTGTTTGTTTTCTATTTCCCGCCTCTTAGAGACGTTCTGTTTCGGTTTTTCAAGCGATTTCACATCTCGTTTCGTTTGAGTTCACAGTGCACCCATCAAGACACAAAAAGGGAAGTACGTTTTTTCAGGGAGGAGTTTTAGAATCCAGGATGACGT
>PIJE02005122.1:0-20799 GCA_002895965.2 Coryphaenoides rupestris | reverse complement strand
CCTTGGTTTTGTCAATCAGCTAACCCAGTTGGATGAATAAATGACAAATATTTTTTACCTCAACACGAGTAGATTGAACCGGTGGATATAATCACTTTGGAACGCGCCTTTCACAGTGATACTGTGCATGATTTCTAGCGTTTGATATAGTGCTGATTCACGCATTGACATCTTGGCGTCACATTTGACCTTCATCTTAATTTCTCTAATTGAGCATGAGACTTATGCTACTAATGCTATAGTAAACAATGTAAACACCACTTCACTGCTTTTCACATGGCTCACATTAACTCACATTTAGGCTATGGTTCAAAAGTGTATTGTTATAGTGTGCAAATGCCTTCAGGTATGTTTGTTCACTTTTATAGTGTCAACAAGATTCTCATGTTCAATGATAGCTTCAGACATATCAGAGAAATATTAGTTTTGTTAGCTGATAGTCATCGGGAATACTTCTGTGTGGGAAGTAGTGTAGTCCATACATCTTCCTACAACATCTGGGCTTTGACTTTGCCTTTGCCTTTGCCTTCACCTGTACTTCTTTCCACTTCCTTCTTTGAAATCAACAAATGTATGATCAGACACAAAAACAGCTTAATCAAGCTAAATCAGCTACATGAGGTCAAATGTATAGGACTCGTCTCCACCTGGTGATGGCATCTGGAATCAAGGACTTCATTTGAGTGATCTCATTTTATATACTCTTTTTTTTGTGTGGTGTGCTGCTCTTCTTTACTTTTCCATCTTTTCTTCTTCCTGTTGCTGAAATTAGACTGCTCTGTTCTCCCTTGAATTCTGCATTTGATGATGGCCAAGGCAATAGCAAAAATCATCGCTATTTATTTTGAAATCCACATGATTTGGTGTTACATCACCGTATGCTCTTCACAATCTCCCAGCAGCGCACTGGAGCCTGAGTTGAGGACTGAACAGGAAGAAGACATGGATTCAGAAGAGGCCCAAGAACCACAAATGCTCAAGAAAGCAAAAGAGAGCTTTTTGACCTCTGCTGAACCCTGTAGTCACGATAGTGTTTCCACAACAGAGACTTCTAGAGAAGAAGACTTGACATGCTTGCCCAAAGTGGGGGATAGCGTAGTAGAGTTAGATTGCCCTGAGTTAGATTTAGAAAACGCCAGTGTAACCACAAATATACAAGATATGACCGCAGACTTGAATGGGGACATATTGGAACAGGGGGAGGCTGTTGAAGAAAATGCCCAGAACCTTCATTTAGATTTAGAAAGCGCTGGTGTAATCACACATATCATCAGCATAGAGGATAGTGGCACAGAGTTGAATGGGGTCATAACAGAACAGGGGGGGAATGCTGAGCTGGCTGTGGCTTGTGAAACAGAAACAGAGGAAGGAGATTTATGGCAGATGACAAGTAAAGAAGGCATGGAAACAAACCAAATAAAACCAGATGTTTCTGAAACCACAGTGGCCGAGGTCATGAGAGTCATTGCACAGATGCCGAGTAGAGATTTCCATGAAGACTTGGTAACTAACCGGGATATCCACTCAAATACACCAACTATGAGCAGTATGGATGAATCACTGCAGAAAGAGGGTAATGTAGTGACCAACATAAAAGAGGACTTGCCTGATGAGTCAGGTCCTATCGGACCAATCACCAAGTCTCCTGATGAGTCAGTCCCTGTCCGACCAATCACCAAGTCTCCCGATGAGTCATGCCATGTCGGACCAATCACAAAGTCTCCTCATGAGTCATGCCCTGTCGTACCAATCACTAAGTCTGCTGATGAGTCATGCCCTGTCGGGCCAATCACCAGGTCTCACCCGGAGCCTGGGAACGTTGAGGATAACGAGAATGAGGAATTAGAGAATGAGGAAGCTTCTGCCAAACCTCAGACCAAGGGAGCTGCGGGCAAGAAGAAAAAGAAGAAGAAGAAAGGTAAAAAGAAGAAGGGTGGGGTTCAGGGGGAGGAGAAGCAAAATGGGGATGTGAATGAAACAAGTGTACCAGAGAAGGAAAATGACAAAAAGAAGAAAGTTTCAGAGTTGAGTACAAAAGACGATGGCTCTTTAATGATATCTGAGATGGTCAGTTCCAGCCCTCTGGAAATCCTGAGTGGATCTCCCACAGATCAACTGGAGGAGAACCAAGATAAAGTCCATGCTTTGGAACCTGAGATCATGGAACCGCAGGCATGCACCTTGGTTTCTACCTCGGTATCTGGGAGTATCAACAGCACTGATGAACTTTATGCCATAATAAACACACCATGTTTAGCTAGTCCTAGTCAGGAGAGTGGACTCCCAGCTATGGCAGATATCCTGTACATTGAGCCAGAGATCACAACTGTAGCTACAGACGAAACTGGTCACATAAATCAGGTTCTTTCAGAACATAAAACTCACGCAGATAGTAACAAGACTAGTGAAACACAAGATTCAACCAGCGTTGATGTTGCCATTGATTCATTGCATTGCGAGGAAATTGTGGAACCATCAAGCACAAATGCCCTTCCAGTGTGTCTGGAGAGCACGTCTGGCCCTCGGGAGCCATTGGACATGACACTATCCAACGATCAGGTCACTTTATGTAATGATGAACGGGGTGTCGACATTGAGTGTGAAATGCCTCTCGGAGACACTTTTCAGGTAGAGGACTCAACAGATCAGAACGAGAGGAAAGAGGAAGAAGAAATGTCCTCTTCTTGTAATGTTTTCTGTGCCGAGGGTCATCGTGATGAACCAGAGTTTGACCTTGAAGATGCAGAAGGGGATGAGTTGTACGACATGGTTAAAGCAGGGGAAACTTTGGATCAAACCGACCACTCTGGAATGTCCGACAGTGTGTTAGCAGACAAAGCCTGCACTGAAATTTCCGATGATGTATCTAGTTGTCCGAAAGAGGGTATAGATTTGAATTCACTGGTGTTTGAGGATAAAATAGATGGGGCAAATCTCGCTGTCATTTCTAGTGACGCAGATAGAATAATGGAGGTCACCGAGGAAGTTACAGAGATGATTTCCTTTCCCAATCAGAAACACAGTGATCTAGGATGGGGCTTCTCAGAGGGGCTCGAACTTGAATCTGACCAGAGCAATATTCAGGAATTTGATACGCCTTCATATCCAGACCAACAGAGTAATGTCAGTAAAATTGAGGAACGGGAAACAAAATCAGAGGAATGTGTTGGGATTCATTCCTTTCCCGATGAGAAACAGAATGATGGAGGACCAGCCATTGCAGAAGAGCTCGAAAATGAATCTGACCAGAACAATATTGAGGAATTTGATACGCCTTCATATCCAGCCCAAGGGGGTAAAGTCAGTAAAATCGAGGAACGGGAAACCAAATCAGAGGAATGTGTTGGGATTCATTCCTTTCCCGATGAGAAACAGAATGATGGAGGACCTGCCATTGCAGAGGAGCTCGAAAATGAATCTGACCAGAGCCATGTTCAGGAATGTGAAACAGCTTCATATCCAGTGGAAGACCAAAATAATACATTATGTACAAACAAAGAAGGGGAAACCGAATCACCGAATCACGAGGATGAGGATGAAAATGACGAAGGACAGTCATTTGACTTTGACGAAATGGATTTAGAGGCATCAATAAGTGCCACTTTGACCACAACAAGTGAGGAGGCTGAGAAAGTGAGGGGTGTCACGTCACAAGATGCAAACCGTGATGACTCACAGCTTGGCCAATACAAGGCCATCGAGCCAAGCATCCAGAAAGGGTCACAGGTGCATACAGAAGGGGAGACGCTGGAGAACACTGAAGAGATGAGGACGACAGTTGAGGAAAAGGCAGGAGGAGATCCATTAGATCACAAATGTTCCACTTCATCTCCAGAACCTCAAAACACGACAGGCGAAGAAGAACAGGATGCATCCAAAATGGCAGACGAGGAGTTCAACCAACTGCAAAGCGTAGTGGAAGGGAACGAGGGCATAGCGGACGAGCAGAGAAACACTTTAAAGGTGGGAGAAGTTGAGGAGATTGGTGGTTCAGGAGACGTGGAATTTGAGATGGGAAAAGAGGCTTTTGTTTTGCCCGTAGCTGAAGGGCCAGAAGTCATTAAAATTGGGCTGGCGGGTGTTGGGCGTACAGAGGATCAGGTTAGCAGACAAGCAGCCGAGTTACCGACCAAGAAAGATCCTAAAAATGGCGGCAAGGGCAAAGGGAAGGGCAAAGAGGACTGTAAGATATCTTAGTTGTTGTAGTTATAAGACATTCAAAACATGTATGCTAAATATCTTGTCAGTTACCCTTTTTAACATCCAATAGTGAATTCAAAAGTAGCACACATATAAGAACAAAAAAAAAACCGCTGTATAATTCAACAGTGTAGTTACAATTTGAGACGTTCCAGTCAGTCACCGTTGCCTGGTCAATCAACAGCTTTGAAAGTATTAACAGGCTATTTATTTAGATATACAATGAACAAACTGTCCAGAATAATTTATTTTCTATGTTTTTCTGTATGAGTCATATAAACACCACTGAAATTTGTTTCTTGCTGTTACTTGTGACCAACTATCAAAACTATTTTACCGTTTCAATAAAAAAAAAGCTTGTTATATCCAATGGTCCTCATAAAATCCATGCTCTTGTTAGGAAAATCTTACAGGACTCAAGTCACTGTTTAATATCGACACACGTCAAAGGTTCTTTATTCTAATTTTTTTTTTAAAGCTATGGTCGTTAGCTGGGATGTAGCATTAGTGCTCTTCATTCAACTGCTACCACAGTGTTTGCATGCTCCCCTTCACACCATACTTCCCCATCACTCTCCCATTGGATGACTGCCTTGTGTTGCATGCACCATATGACCTTAAGCTCCTCCCACCTTGACCCACTCCCCCTCCTCCATACCTTTGGCTCCGTCCCTCCACCCTGGTACGTTCTTTTTTTTTTTATTAACTTACAATAGTTTTCTATGGAAATGTGGCTAATATTTTGGGTAGTTTTTTGTATAACCATGCCCGTCATGACGTGTTATTTATTTCAATTTACAATTACTATTCCAAAACAGGACTTACTTCAAACTGTGTCCATCGAGTTGAATAAAGGTTGGCTTTCTGGTTTTGCCTTTTAGAGATCCGCCTGAGGAAACTAGTGGACGAGCGTGAAAAAATGATTGAACAGGTACACACACACACACACACACAAACACACACACATACATACACGGCTTTATCAGGAAGATGGGCAATTTATAGTGAGATGTATACGTATGTGGATGGCAGTGGCTCAGGAGTTAGAAGGGTTGGCTGGCAAACACAAGGTTGCTCATGCAATCTCTGGCTCCTCCTAGTCAAACGTCGAAGTGAGTCTATGAATGGGTGGATGTGAGGCAATATTGTAAAGCGCTTTGGATAAAAGCGCGGGATATACATTGAGTACAGGTCATGTGTAGTTCTCTGAATGGCATGACATCCGCTCTGACATTGTTTATCCAGGCCATTCATGTTTTTGCATGCATGTGTATGAAGAGGGTGGCGGACGGTGTCAGAGGGTTAAGCATATTGGTGAAGTGTGAGTGCTTGCATGGGTCCTCACGTCACACCAACACACCTCCACCCATGGTGGTGGTGGTGGTTCCTCCACCAGGTGAAGAAGCTGAAGGCCCAGCTGGAGCAGAAGAGCACCCAGAGGAACGGCACCGGCGGCAGCATGGTTCGCGCAGACGGAGGCTCAATTCGCCCTCCGCGGTATTACGGACGACGACGCACGCTATTTCCACGTCGTCTCGGCGCTGGGGAGCTCCACTGCAGCCCGGACGGTGGGCTTTATGACATCTCCCCCTGCCTTGAATAAATATGCAGCGTTCAAAGCTTTCCTTCTCAAGACCTTCGAGCTATCACGGTCAGAACGAGCCCGACGTCTGTTCGCTATTCAAGGACTCGGAGACAGCAAGCCTTCCGAACACATGGAAATGATGCTCAACCTGCTGGGTACGGAAGAACCAAACTTCCTTTTCATTGAACTGTTTCTTCGGCACATGCCGCCACATGTCCAGACGGCGCTCGCCAATACAGTTATTACTGAGCCCCGCGCTTTAGCCGAAGAGGCTGACCGTTTCTTCCTAGCCACCCAGCGTTTCGCCACCGAGGTGCTAGCCCCGACACGCAGTTACACCCCCCCGGGCAGAGACAGGCTATCTAGCAGAGACCCAGTGGCCGCCGACACACGTGCTAGCCCAGGCATGTGCTATTTCCACGCGCGCTTCGGCGCAAAAGCCAAGAGGTGCCGTTCCCCGTGTAACTACAAACCGGCGGGAAACGCCAAAGCCTGCGTTCAGTAGTGGCTGCGAGCGTGGGCGCAACAAACCGGCTACTTTTCATCAGAGACACTCTCTCCGGGCGCAAATTCCTCTGCGACACCGGCGCTCAGAGGAGCGTCCTGCCTGCTACGGTGAGCGACACCGCGGGCGGAGACCATGGCCCACATTTAACGTCCGCTAACGACACCCCCATCCGCACCTATGGCACGAAGACGGTGGAATTGTCCTTCGGGGGTCAGCGGTTTACATGGGACTTCGTCACGGCCGACATCTCCTTCCCCCTCCTCGGCGCAGACTTCCTGTGCGCTCACGGACTACTGGTGGATGTTAAAAACGGCCGCCTGGTGGACGCACTGACATTTTCCTCGTTCGCGTGTGTCCGCGGCGAGGCGGCATACGGCGGGCTCTCCAGCTCACTCTCAGAGGGTGACAGACATCAACGCCTTCTCAGTGAGTTTCCCAGCTTGACGCAGCCCACCTTTTCTGCCGTTACTACCAAGCACGGGGTTGAGCATCACATTGACACTAAAGGCCCCCCTGTCTATGCTAGGGCCCGACGGCTCAACCCCGACAGGTTGAAGGTCGCTAAGGCAGAATTTGCGAACATGGAGCGCCTGGGCATCATCCGCCGCTCAGACAGCCCTTGGGCCTCGCCGCTCCACATCGTCCCCAAACCAGGCGGCGGGTGGCGACCGTGTGGAGACTACCGTCGCCTTAACGACGCCACTACACCCGACCGTTACCCAGTCCCCCACATCCAGGATTTCTCTGCACACCTGGCGGGTAATTCGGTTTTCTCCAAGGTGGATCTGGTGCGTGGCTACCACCAAGTTCCGGTGCACCCCTCAGACGTCCCCAAAACGGCGGTGATTACGCCGTTCGGGTTGTTTGAATACCTGCGCATGCCGTTCGGACTTAAAAATGCAGCTCAGTCTTTTCAGCGACTGATGGATTCGGCACTTAGGGACATGCCATTCGTTTTCGTCTATTTAGACGACATCCTCATTGCCAGCTCCTCTGAAGAAGAGCACCAGGCACATCTCCGGGACCTTTTCACGAGGCTTGACCAACACGGCCTAATTATCAACCCGGCAAAGTGTTTGTTCGGGTTGTCCTCCATCCATGACCAACAAGACTCACCAGACAAACACAAAAATAAGAAATGGCACAATGTTGTGTGTTTGGGTGGTGTAGTCATGTGTATGCTTATTGGGGGTGGTGGGGGGGGCTCCGTTTTTTTTGGGTTGTTCTTGCTGAGGTTGCTATCAGGCGGGACAAAGGTTATGAGTGATGATGACAGCTTGTCATCTGCTGATGAACGCAGTGGAAGAGGGAGGGAGGGAGGAGGCCGGCGGTTGCCATGAGAGGTTGCTACGGAGTCTGTGCGGCGCCGCGGCTGGACTTCATCTTCTCCAGTCTCTTGCATAGATGGCTGTTGTTGGATTCAAGTTCATCCGCCTTGTCCAGCGCTGAGCGAAGCTGAAACCGGCCACACAGAGAAAGACGTATTCAGGTGATGTTCATTCATAATGTGTCACACCGCTTTTAACACAATACGCACTACTGTGGAAGTAACTGTACATCCAAGAGGATTTAGATTCATGATGATACTTTTCTGGATGACCCAAGTCTTTATTCGCGGACGCACCTCCCTCTGCAGCTTGCGCTTCTCCGCCTTCAGCTCGTCCTCCACCTTCTCTGCGTTCTCCGAGGCGGATTTGTAGCGGGTCACCTGACCCTCCATCCTGGTGACCTGCCGAACACACACACACACACGCACACACACACACACACACACACACACACACACACACACACACACACACACACACACACACACACACACACACACACACACACACACACACACACACACACACACACACACACACACGTCGGTCTGGTGTTCCCATGCACATGCGTTTCCCGATCCACACTCCCACATCATTCCAGTGGGTGGCGGTAACGGGCCATAAGGTTGTTTGCCATTTATGTTCGCCATAAAAATCATGTAGAAGAAGAAACATGCACATTATATATTAACTTTTGAAGCCTGTCTCTCCCAAGCGTTGGCACGATTCCTCGCCAGGGGTTCGACACCATTTGGCATATATTATCTGTACCTTTTTACAAGCATGAATTATTTATCTGTGGGTAATTTTGCATGGGCCAAAATACTTTGGGAAGCTCTGATGTGATGCGATATGACAAGGCATCTCCCCGGGAAGTCCACCAGGACCATGTGACGGACCATGTGATGGAGGTGAGGCATCTATTGGTTGTACGTACGTTCTGCTCCAGCGCGGTCACCTCTTGCTCCGCCTTCACCAGTTTGAACTTCAGATCATTTATCTGCCGGTTGGCATCTCCTGCAAACATTAAAACATTAACACAGAGCACTGAACAATGTCCCACATCATGTTGCATATATATGTTCTTCTGCATCCCGTCAGATACTAAGATAAGAAATTTATTAATCTCGAAGGAAATTCTTGTGCCAGGTTGCATGACAATATAATAAAACAATAGAGAAATAAAGAGTAGAATAATACAAATAAAATAACAGATTTACAATAGGTCTAAGTCCTAGTAGAAGTATAAAAATATAGGTAAGATAAGATATTCAGTCTGCAAAAACAATTTGGCAATAATTGAAGTGTAATAAAACGGTAATGGTAATAATGAGTATACAGGTCATATACAAGTCATTCATGAGCAGGTAGGGGTTAGGACAACTTGCTTAGACAGCAGACATCATGGGATCAAACCCAGAATATTTTGGCAAGGAGGGAGGGGGAGGCATTAACACCTAAGCCACGATACTATCCTGCCCAAGATATTTCCCGGATAGCTTCCTTCCGATAGGGCTGAATGATATGCTAAACAAAAAGATATAAAATGAATACTCTGATTATTTTGACAGATATTGCGATTGCGATATTCACTACGAACACTTTTTGTGTTCACATCATTTGTTGGGGTCTGTACCAAACTGTTTTCTTACATCTGGAGAATAACACGTGTAGGCCATAGCATCTCTGAAGCACAATGGTACTTCATTTATAATGGTGCTATAAATATACACTTTACACATTGTACTCCCATCAAAAAACTATGATTTTGGTGAATTGTCCAGCCCTACCGACCGACTACTCTTGTGGGCAGGGACAGAGTGGTTCCCATGCGGAAGCAGTGTAACTCACGTTGCAGTTCCAGCAGGTTTGGGTCCGTGCCATTCTCCAGGATCTCTCCGTCGGGGCAGAGTCAGGATACTGTGGGGCAGGTGGGAGTGGCAGGATCTGAAATGACAGGACAATGAGTGGAAGAATGGCAAAGCATAGAATAAATAATGACTAAACACAAAGTTTCAGGATGCCCTCATGACATCTCCTTTTCAACGGTGAGCCGCCCGCATCACCGACATGGCAAACCTCACCATGGGAAGGGCTCGCCGGTGGGTCATGGCGGGACGCGAGGGCCAGGTCCGTCCCGTTCCAGTTGCCTCCAGGTTCCAGAACCCCACCGGTGAGGAGCCCGTGCAACTGGGATGGGCCCGTATTGCCCTGACTAACGCCACCAGGTTTTCAGCCACCCTCGCCTGGCAGGGGCAGAGACTCGCCGTACCGGTCCTCATCGACTCCGGGGCCGACGAGAGCTTTGTTGATCGCGGTATGCACAGGAGGCATGTCTCCCACTTTCCCCGCTGGAGAAGCCTCTCTCCACCTTTGCCTTGGACGGCCACCCCATGGGTCCCGTTACCCACCGGACCCAGCCCCTCACTCTCACAGTGTCAAGGAACCACGTGGAGATCATCCGCCTCTACGTCATCCATTCCCCCGACACCCCATTCATTCTGGGTCATCCTTGGCTGGAACTCCAAGGATTCCCCCAGACCCCCCACGTCTGCTGGAGAAACGGGCGCATTCTCAGCTGGAGTACCACCTGCCATGCCCGTTGCCTCCGGGGCGCCCAGACACCCCCCCGGGTGGAACGCTCCTGTCCTACACCCCCCGACCTATCCACTGTCCTTCCTGAATACCACGATTTAGGAGAGGCTTTTAGTAAGGAGCGCGCCCGCGCTCTCCCTCCACACCGGCCCTACGACTGCACCATCGAGCTCCCCGGCCAGTCATCTGTATAATCTTTCAATGCCGGAGAAGGCGGCGATGGACAGCTACCTGCAGGAATGCTTGGCTGAGGGTCTCATCCGACCATCCCAATCCCCGGTGGCAGCGGGGTTCTTCTTTGTGAAGAAGAAGGATGGGGACCTGAGGCCATGCATAGACTACAGGTTGCTGAACAACATAACCATCAAAAACAAATATCCTCTCCCCCTCATGAGTTCCAACTTTGAACCCCTCATCGGGGCGACCATTTTCACAAAGTTGGACCTCCGGAGCGCATACCACCTTGTGCGCATCCGAGAGGGGGATGAGTGGAAGACTTCAAGACTCCCCGGGGGCATTACGAGTATCTCGTGATGCTTCAGTGCCCTCTGGAAATCCTGAGTGGATCTCCCACAGATCAACTGGAGGAGAACCAAGATAAAGTCCATGCTTTGGAACCTGAGATCATGGAACCGCAGGCATGCACCTTGGTTTCTACCTCGGTATCTGGGAGTATCAACAGCACTGATGAACTTCATGCCGTAATAAACACACCATGTTTAGCTAGTCCTAGTCAGGAGAGTCGACTCCCAGCTAAGGCAGATATCCTGTACATTGAGCCAGAGATCACAACTGTAGCTACAGACGAAACTGGTCGCATAAATCAGGTTCTTTCAGAACATAAAACTCACGCAGATACTAACAAGACTAGTGAAACACAAGATTCAACCAGTGTTGATGTTGCCATTGATTTATTGCATTGCGAGGAAATTGTGGAACCATCAAACACAAATGCCCTTCCAGCGTGTCTGGAGAGCACGTCTGGCCCTCGGGAGCCATTGGACACGACACTATCCAACAATCAGGTCACTTTATGTAATGATGAAGGGGGTGTCGACATTGAGTGTGAAATGCCTCTCAGAGACACTTTTCAGGTAGAGGACTCAACAGATCAGAACGAGAGGAAAGAGGAAGAAGAAATGTCCTCTTCTTGTAATGTTTTCTGTGCCGAGGGTCATCGTGATGAACCAGAGTTTGACCTTGAAGATGCAGAAGGGGATGAGTTGTACGACATGGTTAAAGCAGGGGAAACTTTGGATCAAACCGACCACTCTGGAATGTCCGACAGTGTGTTAGCAGACAAAGCCTGCACTGAAATTTCCAATGATGTATCTAGTTGTCCGAAAGAGGGTATAGATTTGAATTCACTGGTGTTTGAGGATAAAATAGATGGGGCAAATCTCGCTGTCATTTCTAGTGACGCAGATGGAATAATGGAGGTCACCGAGGAAGTTACAGAGATGATTTCCTTTCCCAATCAGAAACACAGTGATCTAGGATGGGGCTTCTCAGAGGGGCTCGAACTTGAATCTGACCAGAGCAATATTCAGGAATTTGATACGCCTTCATATCCAGACCAACAGAGTAATGTCAGTAAAATTGAGGAACGGGAAACAAAATCAGAGGAATGTGTTGGGATTCATTCCTTTCCCGATGAGAAACAGAATGATGGAGGACCAGCCATTGCAGAAGAGCTCGAAAATGAATCTGACCAGAACAATATTCAGGAATTTGATACGCCTTCATATCCAGCCCAAGGGAGTAAAGTCAGTAAAATCGAGGAACGGGAAACCAAATCAGAGGAATGTGTTGGGATTCATTCCTTTCCCGATGAGAAACAGAATGATGGAGGACCTGCCATTGCAGAGGAGCTCGAACATGAATCTGACCAGAGCCATGTTCAGAAATGTGAAACAGCTTCATATCTAGTGGAAGACCAAAATAATACATTATGTACAAACAAAGAAGGGGAAACCGAATCACCGAATCACAAGGATGAGGATGAAAATGACGAAGGACAGTCATTTGACTTTGACGAAATGGATTTAGAGGCATCAATAAGTGCCACTTTGACCACAACAAGTGAGGAGGCTGAGAAAGTGAGGGGTGTCACGTCACAAGATGCAAACCGTGATGACTCACAGCTTGTCCAATACGAGGCCATCGAGCCAAGCGTCCAGAAAGGGTCAGAGGTGCATACAGAAGGGGAAACGCTGGAGAACACTGAAGAGATGTGGACGACAGTTGAGGAAAAGGCAGGAGGAGATCCATTAGATCACAAATGTTCCACTTCATCTCCAGAGCCTCAAAACACGACAGGCGAAGAAGAACAGGATGCATCCAAAATGGCAGACGAGGAGTTCAACCAACTGCAAAGCGTAGTGGAAGGGAACGAGGGCATAGCGGACGAGCAGAGAAACGCTTTAAAGGAGGGAGAAGTTGAGGAGAGTGGTGGTTCAGGAGACGTGGAATTTGAGATGGGAAAAGAGGCTTTTGTTTTGCCCGTAGATGAAGGGCCAGAAGTCATTAAAGTTGGGCTGGCGGGTGTTGGGAGTACAGAGGATCAGGTTAGCAGACAAGCAGCCGAGTTACCGACCAAGAAAGATCCTAAAAATGGCAACAAAGCCAAGGGCAAGGGCAAAGGGAAGGGCAAAGAGGACTGTAAGATATCTTAGTTGTTGTAGTTATAAGACATTCAAAACATGTATGCTAAATATCTTGTCAGTTACCCTTTTTAACATCCAATAGTGAATTCAAAAGTAGCACACATATAAGAACAAAAAAAAACCGCTGTATAATTCAACAGTGTAGTTACAATTTGAGACGTTCCAGTCAGTCACCGTTGCCTGGTCAATCAACAGCTTTGAAAGTATTAACAGGCTATTTATTTAGATATACAATGAACAAACTGTCCAGAATAATTTATTTTCTATGTTTTTCTGTATGAGTCATATAAACGCCACTGAAATTTGTTTCTTGCTGCAACTATCAAAACGATTTTACCGTTTCAATAAAAAACAGCTTGTTATATCCAATGGTCCTAATAAAATCCATGCTCTTGTTAGGAAAATCTTACAGGACTGAAGTCACTGTTTAATATCGACACACGTCAAAGGTTATTATTATCTTTTTAAAGCTATGGTCGCTAGCTTGGATGTAGGATTAGTGCTCTTTTTAGCTTTTGTCGTTAGCTTGGATGTAGCATTAGTGCTCTTCATTCAACTGCTCCCACAGTGTTTGCATGCTCCCCTTCACACCATACTTCCACATCACTCTCCCATTGGATGACTGCCTTGTGTTGCATGCACCATATGACCTTAAGCTCCTCCCACCTTGACCCACTCTCCCTCCTCCATACCTTTGGCTCCGCCCCTCCACCCTGGTACGTTCTTTTTTTTAATAACTTACAATTGTTTTCTATGGAAATGTGGCAAATATTTTGGGTAGTTTTTTGTATACCCATGCCCGTCATGACGTGTTATTTATTTCAATTTACAATTACTATTACAAAACAGGACTTACTTCAAACTGTGTCCATCGAGTTGAATAAAGGTTGGCTTTCTGGTTTTGCCTTTTAGAGATCCGCCTGAGGAAACTAGTGGACGAGCGTGAAAAAATGATTGAACAGGTACACACACACACACACACACAAACACACACACATACATACACGGCTTTATCAGGAAGATGGGCAATTTATAGTGAGATGTATACGTATGTGGATGGCAGTGGCTCAGGAGTTAGAAGGGTTGGCTGGCAAACACAAGGTTGCTCATGCAATCTCTGGCTCCTCCTAGTCAAACGTCGAAGTGAGTCTATGAATGGGTGGATGTGAGGCAATATTGTAAAGCGCTTTGGATAAAAGCGCGGGATATACATTGAGTACAGGTCATGTGTAGTTCTCTGAATGGCATGACATCCGCTCTGACATTGTTTATCCAGGCCATTCATGTTTTTGCATGCATGTGTATGAAGAGGGTGGCGGACGGTGTCAGAGGGTTAAAGCATATTGTGAAGTGTGAGTGCTTGCATGGGTCCTCACGTCACACCAACACACCTCCACCCATGGTGGTGGTGGTGGTTCCTCCACCAGGTGAAGAAGCTGAAGGCCCAGCTGGAGCAGAAGAGCACCCAGAGCGCCCCACAGTATCCTGAGCCCATCCCATCACCTGACTCTGCCCCGCCCAGTTAATCACCTGACTCCTCCCATCATCTGAGTCTGCTCTACTCACCTGTTTCCCATTCCCTCATTAGACCAGTATATAAGACCTGCCTTATCCCCTTTGTCAGATTGTTTTTGCAGCGGAGCTCTACTTTTCTGACTCGATATCCGCTAGTATTATTCTCGACTCTGATTCTTGCCTGATCCCTGCCTGTTTTGACGCCTGATTATCTGATACCCTGTTTTGTGACCTTTGCCTGTTGGACTACTGAGTTTGGATTAAACCCTTTTTGGACTTTGTTTGCATCTATTAGTTCTGTGTCGTGCTTTTGGGTTCTACCTGTTCTGGTACCGTTACAGGAGATCATGGTCGGAGGTTACCTCTTCCCCAAAAAGGTAGCACTGCCACCTTGCAGTCCTATCAGATATGCACATTACAAGCTAAAGTATGTCACCGATCAAATCAATGAGGAGCCCTGCAGAGATACAGACTGCAATGTGGACAAACTTTCACAAGCTCAACTCCTCTCCTCTAACCACGTTACGGCTGGGTCACACATTTCACCTACGTCTCATTGTGATTGCTGTAGTAGTCGCTAATTGCAGTGTGACTTACTCCACATTACCATTTTTTGAGTCAGCTCCCTGTATTAAAATGATGCTTTGTTTCCCATATTTTCAAGAGGGAAAGGAAAGCCCTTCAATTTTTTAACTGGGCAAAATGTTAACCACTTAGTTGTCCATATTTTAATCAATATTATATAGAGGACTGACATTTGGAGTGCAATTGCACAATATACACAACATTATTTAATATATTTGTATATATTTAATATATATTATTCACTACTCACTATTTCTATTATGTTTTATTTTATTATTTACTATTTATACTGCTATCATAGTACTATCTATCGGGCTTACTACATATACTATTTACTATTCATCAAAGATTATTTATATTTATTTATTATATTACTACTATAATATTGTCATGTACTCATACTACACCATATTGCTAAGGCTAAAATGATGGGGATGTAGACAGAAAGGCCATTTCCACAATGTAAAAAACTTCTGCACATTCCATGTACATTACATTATATTGTATAGGACGTCTCCATGAGTATTAAGCAAGGAAATAAGCAAAAATCTAAATATGATCTCCGATAGTACTAACTCTCAATAAATAGGACTAGGTTGTCTAGACAAGACGTTGTCTCATTAATGTGATTCACATGCAAAAGACAAATCACCAGAATGCAGGAAATGAAGTTCTCAGAAATTCACATTTATTTTAGAGAGATGACCTCTGCCCCCCCCCCCAGCTGGAACCTCATGCCACATTTCTAAAACCGCCACTGGTTGGATGCCAGGATCCTTCTGCTTGGAGTCAAATACCCTAACCACTAAATCAGGGGTCTTCAATTACATTGAAAAGAAAATGTCCTCAAGCAAAGGTCTGGAAGATCATAATGTCTAACTTGCGTTATGAGTGTCATATACTGTATGTTGAAGTAGCCTAGTAATCGTATCAACTCAAATAAATGAAGTACAAGTCAATATTTCAACAATATTTGTCAGTTTTCAGATTGAACTGGAGGGATTATAAATACGTGGTCTGCCGGTTAAAATCGAAACGCTCCAATTCTCAATGAATTATCGGTTATAGGTCCGGGTCCGGATAGGACGGTGCCTGGGCCCAGACCCGGATCATGGTCCGTCTATTAGCGACCTCTGCACTACAGCCTAGTAGTTCCCAAAAGGTGTGCAAAACATACAACTAAGTAAAAAGTGAATTATATTTAAATGTATTCGATTTTACAATGCATTCTTGAAATATTTGGCTAATACATTTTTAATGAGTAATATATTTATGTCTCATTGTCTTTGGCATGAATAAATCTAAATAAGTTTACAGAGTGATAAGAGTGAAAACATGTCATATAGGCAATTTTGGACGGATATGAATACAGGTGTTTTTAGATTTTGGCTTGCATTGGTCTAGACCAAACTTCCAGTAATGTCAGGATTGAAAGTCGAATGCTCTATCCATTAAGCCACACTTCTGTTTTGTTTTCAGGTGATGGATAACATGCTGACTCAGGTGAAAGGAAGTGTGTAGTGCTCTACAGTCCCCGGGATGCTTTGCTCTGCTACTTGTCAGATTCTTACCTCACATTGCCTTGGAATTTGTGATATTGTATTGTGTGATTAACTAATGGCACAATAGTCTCATAGACCCAGACAGGACATCCACTCCCTAGACTTTGTGAGAGCTCAGAGATATGAATGTGTGCTGGAATCTGGAGACTTGCTATTTATCTCTGGTAAGAAACCAAATCATCTGCATTGGTGGCTCTACTAAACATTGACTTTGATGGTAATACTATCTTACCGTGTTTTAGTTATCAAATAATTTTGTTAACCGGATTATTTCCATTTCCCTTAGCTCTGTGGTTCCACAAGACCGTAGCATGGCAGTTCAGTGTGGTGTGAATGTATTTTGGCGCCACGTAGCTGCCGAAAGCGCAGATAAAAAGGACCCTTGCGGTAACACAACCCGGGCCCTGCAGGCCCTGCAGGCCCTGAGGGCTCTGCATGGTGTGTCTTAACTCAACTACTGCACGAAAGTACAAATGAGGTACTTGTACTTTATACTTATACTCCGCTACATCTCAGAGGCAGTGCGCCACTGCAGCTCTGACCCACAACCCACACCTTTAGTATCGATTAAACCACAGACGCAGAATAATCTATTGTACATGCCTTAACTGAGTTAGATTAGTTCCAAGAGCCCCAAAGCGTACCAATCTCAATGTATTATTTAATTTAGTATATCACTAATGCCACTAAGGTTCAACATCACCCAAGCAAGTTAATGTATAAGCATAATACTATATTATAAAAATAGTTATAATACTATTTAACAATGTTACAGCACCTAAATTTTTTAACAACCAATAAAATGATAGCCCAGTACGTCTTTAAAAAAAATACCAATTGATTTATTCTAATAACAATTCAATCAAATAGTTTTTCTCCTATGACATGGACTCAATACTTTTCAGTCTATGGACCTTTTTTTTTGACGTGTTAGACCATTTTAAATGCAGGCTTAGCAGAGTTCTGCTATTGCACTTTGTGAAACAGAGATATTATCTCACACACCTACCATAGGTGTGTCAGTTAATCTACTTATTAGCTCAACGACTGACCGAGAAATCACACCACACCACACACACACACACACACACACACACACACACACACAGCCACAACCATACACCAACACAACCACACAGCTACAACCATAGAGCTACAACCACACATCCAACCACACAGCTACAACCACACGTATAGAAAAAGGACTTCATCATTTTATATGATAGCGGTTTTCTTACAAACATCTTAACTTTGAACATACAGGATATCTATCAGGTTTGCCCATGAGTTTGTCTTCGTGTTATCTTTTGACTCCTCCATACACCCCCCCTCTTCCCCTGAGTCAGGCTCAGAGATGGGAGGAGTCAGCGTATTAGATCGAGTCAGAAAAGTAGAGTGACAGGTCAGGATACTGTGGGGCAGGTGGGAGTGGCAGGATCTGAAATGACAGGACAATGAGTGGAAGAATGGCAAAGCATAGAATAAATAATGGCTAAACACAAAGTTTCAGGATGCCCTCATGACATCTCCTTTTCAACGGTGAGCCGCCCGCATCACCGACATGGCAAACCTCACCATGGGAAGGGCTCGCCGGTGGGTCATGGCGGGACGCGAGGGCCAGGTCCGTCCCGTTCCAGTTGCCTCCAGGTTCCAGAACCCCACCGGTGAGGAGCCCGTGCAACTGGGATGGGCCCGTATTGCCCTGACTAACGCCACCAGGTTTTCAGCCACCCTCGCCTGGCAGGGGCAGAGACTCGCCGTACCGGTCCTCATCGACTCCGGGGCCGACGAGAGCTTTGTTGATCGCCGGTATGCACAGGAGGCATGTCTCCCACTTTCCCCGCTGGAGAAGCCTCTCTCCACCTTTGCCTTGGACGGCCACCCCATGGGTCCCGTTACCCACCGGACCCAGCCCCTCACTCTCACAGTGTCGGGGAACCACGTGGAGATCATCCGCCTCTACGTCATCCACTCCCCCGACACCCCATTCATTCTGGGTCGTCCTTGGCTGGAACTCCATACCCCCCACGTCTGCTGGAGAACCGGGCGCATTCTCAGCTGGAGTACCACCTGCCACGCCCGTTGCCTCCGGGGCGCCCAGACACCCCCCCGGGTCGAACGCTCCTGTCCTACACCCCCCGACCTATCCACTGTCCCTCCTGAATACCACGATTTAGGAGAGGCTTTTAGTAAGGAGCGCGCCCGCGCTCTCCCTCCACACCGGCCCTACGACTGCACCATCGAGCTCCCCTCCCGGCCAGTCGTATATAATCTTTCATGGACATGGGCGATGGACAGCTACCTGCAGGAATGCTTGGCCGAGGGTCTCATCCGACCATCCCAATCCCCGGTGGCAGCGGGGTTCTTCTTTGTGAAGAAGAAGGATGGGGACCTGAGGCCATGCATAGACTACAGGTTGCTGAACAACATAACCATCAAAAACAAATATCCTCTCCCCCTCATGAGTTCCAACTTTGAACCCCTCATCGGGGCGACCATTTTCACAACACCTTGTGCGCATCCGAGAGGGGGATGAGTGGAAGACCGCCTTCAAGACCCCCCGGGGGCATTACGAGTATCTCGTGATGCCTTTCGGCCTCACCAACGCCCCCGCCGTCTTTCAGGCGCTGATGAATGACGTGCTCAGGGACATGTTAGATGTATTTGTGGTCCTCTACCTTGACGACATCCTGGTGTTCTCCAGGAGCGCTGAGGAGCACGTCCAGCACGTTCGCATGGTCATCCAGCGTCTCCTGGAGAACCGTTTGTTTCTCAAGGTAGAGAAATGCATCTTCCACTCCCCATCCGTGGAGTTCCTGGGGCTCATTGTGGAGGGAGGACTGACCCGACCAGACCCCCGCAAGATCAGGACAGTGGTCGAGTGGCCCCAGCCCTCTACCCGTAAGCAGCTACAAAGCTTCCTCGGGTTTGCCAACTTCTATACCCGGTTCATCCGTAAATACAGCCGAGTAGCTGCCCCCCTTACTCACCTCACCTCCACGTTGCGTCCCTACCACATGGGGATCTGCAAGGGGATCGGCGCTACCATCAGCCTCTCCTCAGGATACCATCCGCAGACGAACGGCCAGGCTGAGCGCGCCAACCAGAGCCTGGAGTCCGCTCTGCGTTGCGTCTCGGCTCTCCACCCCACCTCCTGGAGCGGAGACCTGCCCTGGGTTGAGTACTCCCTCAACGCCTTGATCTGTGATGCCGTTCGAGGCCTCCCTGGGATACCAGCCTCCGCTGTTCTCTCTCCAGGAGTCGGAGGTCTCCGTCCCGTCGGTCCAGGACCACCTCCGACGGTGTCGCCGGGTGTGGAGGGATGTCCGCACCGCCCTGCTCCGCGCCAAAGAGCGTTCATGCCGTGGAGCAAATCACCGCCGCACTCCTGCTCCGGTATACCTGCCTGGTCAGCAGGTATATCTCTCCACGGAAGTTGGCACCGCGCTATGTCGGCCCCTTCAGGATTGACCACGGCGACACTGTGTCTCAGGCTCCCCGCCTCCCTGCGGGTCCACCCGGTGTTCCACATCTCCAGGATCAAACCGGTCTCCTCAAGCCCTCTCATGCCCGCTGCCCCTTTGGGCCTGAACCTCACCTACGCCTCCTCCTTTGCTGTGCGCTTGGGTCTCACCTCAACACACCCCTAACGTGTGTGTACATGTGTGAGTGAGGAGCTGCCTGAGAGAGCTGACCTTCAAAAGCAAACTTGTAGAGCTCTTGGGCCAGGTTGTGGACCATGATGCCCTGGCCCCGGTTCTCCCTCAGCCAGGTGGCCATGCCCACGAAGTCAGTCACCACCGCGTTGATGGTGTTGGCGTACAGCGACACGTGCACCGGCTTGAGTAAGCGCAGGTGGAGAACGCTGCGTATGTGCAGCCAATTGGCCAGGTTTCTGTAAGGACCAGATCAGAAAGAACAGAACCACTTGGATGCCTGTCTGATATTTATCAGCAATAGATTGATTGATTGAATAGTTTTATTGATTGAAAGGTCGACCAATACAAAGAAATGCCAGACAATTGGCTTGTCAATATTGTCACAGCCTTGTCGATGACCTGAGTATATGTCAGAAATTGTCAATAATCAGAAATATGAGTCAGACAATACATATGTAGTAAATCTGGGAAGTGGTCAACACTGTATTTTCAACATTGACACCTTGTTCCACACAAGCACAGTGGGGTGTTGTCTGAACAGGTCTGACAGGCCTCGATGAAAATATGTAATTATAAACCAAGGGTGAAAGAAACTT
>PIJE02005121.1:0-20800 GCA_002895965.2 Coryphaenoides rupestris | reverse complement strand
CTGACACTGTAACACAGACAACACTGTTACTGTCCTCCATGTAACACACTGACACTGTAACACAGACAACACTGTTACTGTCCTCCATGTAACACACTGACACTGTAACACAGACAACACTGTTACTGTCCTCCATGTAACACACTGACACTGTAACACAGACAACACTGTTACTGTCCTCCATGTAACACACTGACACTGTAACACAGACAACACTGTTACTGTCCTCCATGTAACACACTGACACTGTAACACAGACAACACTGTTACTGTCCTCCATGTAACACACTGACACTGTAACACAGACAACACTGTACTGTCCTCCATGTAACACACTGACACTGTAACACAGACAACACTGTTACTGTCCTCCATGTAACACACTGACACTGTAACACAGACAACACTGTACTGTCCTCCATGTAACACACTGACACTGTAACACAGACAACACTGTTACTGTCCTCCATGTAACACACTGACACTGTAACACAGACAACACTGTTACTGTCCTCCATGTAACACACTGACACTGTAACACAGACACCTTGCTCAGCCAGAGCGGCGGTGGAGAGAGTCGAGTGTTAGCCAGACCACCACCTGTCCACCCCGGAGGACCACCAGTACCTGCTGACCACACAGGTGAGTCAGGCCCGGATCATCAAGTCATAGACCACTGGTCACGGCTTTTCTTCTTCTATATGTCACGCACACTATACAGGAGATGTAGTGGAATCCATTTACATGCAGAAGTTTGAACAACATTTGAGAGAAATAGGCCTTTTGTGTCCATAGAAAAAGTCTTAGATCTTTGCTTTCAACTCATGAAAAATTGGAGCTAAAACAAGTGTTGCGTTTATAATTTTGATCAGTGTATATATAGGGTAAATAGATCATTAAGTCCCCAAAGTGAACCGAGAGCTGGTTCTGGGCTGGTGCTAGTGCCAGTTCGGAGCTGGTTCAACTTAAGAACCGGTTTGCTTTTCCACCGGCTAGAGAGCCTCGAGAGCCAACCCGCCCCCACGTCATTACGTCACTGTACGTCTGTATAAGTCTCCGCCTTCCCAGCAACGCGAGCACAACAAGAACAATGGCGGACTACATCGCGATACGAGTGATCTTGTTTTTGTAATTGTATATTTTGTTACTACCTGTTCTGTCATAACTCAAATAAAAACTGAATCTTATTTGTTTCTCTGTTCTTTAAGTATACTGAAGCAGACATGTTAACAAAATGTTTATTTAGAAAAACAATGCTGCTCCGTTAATTCGCGGTTCTGATGGGGGGTGCGCTGTTAATTCGCGGGTTCTGATGGGGGTGCTCTGTTAATTCGTGGTTCTGATGGGGGGGGGTGCTCTGTTAATTCGCGGTTCTGATGGGGGGGGGTGCTCTGTTAATTTGCGGTTCTGATGGGGGGGGGTGCTCCGTTAATTCGTTCTGATGGGGGGGGGTGCTGTTAATTCGCGTTCTGATGGGGGGGGTGCGCTGTTAATTCGCCGTTCTGATGGGGGGGGTGCGCTGTTAATTCGCCGTTCTGAAGGGGGGGGTGCGCTGTTAATTCGCCGTTCTGATGGGGGGGGTGCGCTGTTAATTCGTGGTTCTGATGGGGGGGTGCGCTGTTAATTCGCCGTTCTGATGGGGGGGGGTGCGCTGTTAATTCGCGGTTCTGATGGGGGGGGTGCGCTGTTAATTCGCGGTTCTGATGGGGGGGGTGCCCGTTAATTCGCGGTTCTGATGGGGGGGGGGGTGCTCCGTTAATTCGCGGTTCTGATGGGGGGGTGCTCCGTTAATTGGTGGGGACATGTCCCCAGCGTCCCCACTAAATTCTACGCCCATGCTCGGTACCATGCGCAGTTTCTATTAAACATCCATAAACGCCAACTCGGTTGCATCTCTTTATTTCAATATTCCTTGGCTAAGAATATTACAAGGTTAACGTTGCGTTGCCAAAGTGGTATCGGTGCGGTTGTATCAGAGTAGTCACTTCCATTGTCGGGGTTTGTTGTGAAATGGAGCTCAGAAAGTTTTTGGCGGACTTGCTAATCCCGCCCCCAGCCTCTGACGTAGTCGGTTCTTAGTTGGTTCAACTCTGGCCCAAGAGTTGGAGCCAAGAACGAACCAGTTTTTCTGGCCGGGAGCCAGTTCTTTGTCTTTGGAGAATAGTTTGACAGAGACTGGCGTATAGCTCTGGCCGATACGGCAACGCAACGTTAACCTTGTAATATTCTTAGCCAAGGAATATTGAAATAAAGAGCCAGTGGAGAACATGTCCTTGTGCCATTTTACCCAAGTCGCGGATCTTATGGGTGGGCCCAGGGCCCACCGCATAGATCCGCCCAGAAACGCAACCTGGAGGACAACGCTGGATGTTGGGGTGGGGGGATCATCAGAACGGCGAATTAACGGAGCACCCCCCCCCCATCAGAACGGCGAATTAACAGAGGCCCCCCCCCCATCAGAACCGGCGAATTAACGGAGCAGCAATTGTTTTTCTAATACCATTTTGTTTAACATGTCTCTTCAGTATACTTACAAGAACAGAGAAAACCAAATAAGATTCAGTTTTTATTTTAAGTTATGACAGAACAGGTAAGTAACAAAATACTTACAATTTACAAAAAACAGGCATCACTCGTATCCGCGGATGTAGTCCGCATTGTTCTTGTTGTGCTCCTGGTTGCTGGGAAGGCGGAGACTTCTACACGACGTACAGTGACGTAAGTGACGTGGGGGTGGGTTGGCTCCGAGGCTCTCTAGCCGCGTGGAAAAGCAAACCGGTTCTTTAAGTTGAACCAGCTCCGAACTGGCACTAGCACCAGCCCAGAACCAGCTCTCGTTCACTTTGGTGGAAAGTCTCTTCTCACACACACACACACACACACACACACACACGGTGTGTCTGGCCGTCCTTCCCCTTGTGTGCTGGAGAGGAACTGATACCCTCTTCTGCTGTGAGGAGCTGTGGGCGTGTGTCGGGGGGGGGGTGCTCAAACTGTCCTCTAGAAAGACTTCTTCCTACCTTTCCTATTGGCTAACTCAGTTACACCGTCCATGTGGGCTACCTATAGCGTATAGTTCAAGATGAACGTTGTCGTTAGGAATACAGTGTATAGGGGAGAAAGGGGCGGACTGCTACTGTATTTTACAAATCATATCATTTTGTTTTGGTTAAAAAGGTACGTATAGAAATGCATTTGGCCCGTGCCCTGGATGAATACGTCATTCGGTGAGGCACAGATAATGCGATCTCTCCTGGTGCTTGTTCTCTATGGCCACCAGGGGGCACTGTGGTCTTAGTTGTGTGCATGTTCCAAACAGGAGCCGCTGGATTCCAATCAGATCGACCAGCGGTCCCCGTTGTCATGGTGAGAGCGTCCCAGCGTCCCAGCGACAGTGGTGGACAGGAGGGCCAAAACGGGGCTACCAACTCCTGGGAGCAGGGGCACCAGGACACAGCCAGGAGACAGGTAACTGTGCTGACTCTAAATAATGCATCAGCCTGCCAAGAAGCCAGACTGCTGTGACTGCTTCATAGCCTCATTTTATTTACTCTGAATGAGGATTTAATTATCATTAACATTCATTGCATTATGAAAGGGTCCCTATTTTACCACCAGGTGTGAGTGATTAGCCATCACAAGCGGTCTCATAATTGCCATGTTACTAAAATTGTAATTGTGACATAGCGACAGTGATGATGTACGACTGGGTGGACACTCTGTGGTCACAGTGACAATTTTGAAATGGCTAATCACACTCACCTTGTAGTCAAATAGAGGCCAGTTGAGTGTTTGTCCCATCTCTTTGGTTCTGCTGCTCCTTTTTAGCGTTCCTGGAGTATGGAACACCGTCCGACTCTGCGGAGCCAATCGCAGGGCAGCTTGCACGGTGACACGGGACCCCAGCCGTCCTCCAGCCCCTCGGGCCCCCTGCTGTCGTCCATAGTGGGAGGGATCTCTGAAGGAGGTGTGGCAGATGTTGGAGCCAGAGGAGTTTCTAGAGTCTGTGGGGGCCCTAAGCAAAAATTCCTAAGGGGGCTCTACCGACCAGTGTTCATTCACCATTATCTTAGGCTATAAATAATCTGACACCAACGAAAAAATTTATGAAATAAAAACTTTTTATTCCAAATGTTCCAAACATGAAAAACCTTATTTTGTAAATGTAAAGAATAAAAAATAAATAAATAATAATAAAATACAGTAAATTACTTTAAAAACGCCAATATTAACTTTGTACAAAATATAAAGTATAGAAGTGAATAGTTTTATTGGGTCCTATATAGGACCCCAATAAACTTCTTGACCAGTGAACGTTAGGCAACTAGCTTTTGTTTGGCTAACTTAAGCAAAACGTGATAAGTAATATCGCGCATGTCCATCGTTTTAAAAAAAAATGTCGGATTATTTGAACTCTTTTAGAACACAGATCCGCTGTTTATAGAGGCCATAGCATACATAGTACAGATGTACTGTTTGTACAACAGGACATGGACCACGCAAAATCACGTAATCCGATCATTCAATCTGTGTGATGTTTGAGTTTATAATAACCTGAGGGCATCCGTAGTGTGTGACGTCATGGATTGTAATGCTATGCACGGGAGTTGAAATAAAGAACGTGAACGGGGTAGCTGCGTGATTCTTTTAGCCAAGAGCTAGCAATATAAATATCTGATCTAATTAAGTATTAAGAGGCAGACATAACAATGGCAACGAGGATATGGCGAAAGTAAAAGTTTAGTTAACTAAAAGTGAGTTAAGATAGCTAAACATGGAGAAATCCGGAATACAAAACTTCAAATGTTTTGACGATCCCTCCACGCTTGGTCCAAGGTGGACGAGGTGGCTAACGTCGTTCGAGCTATTTGTGGACGGCAAGGGACTGATTTTGGGTGACGGCGCTACAGATGCTACGAAGCAGAGAAGAAGGGCTTTTCTTTTGCACCTTGCTGGCCCAGATGTACAAGACATCTTCCAGACACTACCAGACACAGAGCCGGCGACAGATTATGATGGAGCGGTCAGAGCCTTGAACGAATACTTCGTGCCGCAGGTGAATGCTGCGTTCGCTCGTCAGACTTTTCAGAAGTTGACTCAGAACTCAGGCGAGACCATTCAGCAGTTTGCTACTCGTCTGCGATTAGCTGTTAAGGACTGTGGTTATGGTGCAGATGTGAATAACCAGATAAGAGATGCTATATTGAGCAGGTGCACGTCGATGTATGTGAGAAGAAAACTGCTAGAGGAAGGCGCCAGTTTGACGCTCGTGCACTGCAACTTGCCTCGCAGTGTGAAGAAATTGAAACTCAAAAGGCGGCAATGTCGGGCGCAACCAAGTCGGAGATAGAAACTGTTCACCACGTTGCACAAAAAGAAGGGAGACGTGGGACATGGTTCAAAGAACATTCCAGATGGAAGCCATCGGAAGGAGGAAACGAGAAGAAGTGCTACAGATGTGGACACACGGATCACTTCGGGAAAGATCCAAATTGCCCCGCTCGTGGACAGACTTGCCGTAAATGTAAAGGGAAAGACCACTTCGCAACGGTTTGTCGTACCAAGTCTAAAGAGTCAAAACAGGGTGTGAGGAATGTAGAAGAACAAGATGAATATGCATTTGTTGTAAAAGAGTGTAACATGTCAGAGAGACTTACCTTTTCTGTGGGAGGAGTAAAACTACAGATGTTAGTTGACTCGGGAGCAACTAGTAATGTGATGGGGGAAGATGCATGGGAGGGACTGAAATCAAAAAGTATAAAATGTCAGTCATATGTTCCCAAGGCAGAAAAGAGGTTATATTCTTATGCCGCTAGTGAACCACTGCCCATTAAAGGTGCATTCAAATGCGAGATCACAATAGGTGACAGAACAGAACAGACAGAGTTTGTGGTGGTTAAGGGTAAAGGTGAGGCTTTACTAGGAAGAGATACAGCTATGAGGATTGGAGTCTTGAAAATAGGAGTTGATGTTGCAGCCGTAGTGGACACAAAGCAGTCACTAGAAAGGCAGTACCCAGAGCTATTCCAAGGGGTTGGAAAACTGAACTCAAAGCAGGTGAGCTTATACATCAACCCAGACGTGAAGCCTGTACCACAGCCTCTAAGGCGTATACCATTCAACCTCCGGGGGGCAGTAGAGTCCAAGATAACACAACTGATAGACATGGACATTATAGAACCAGTAAATGGCCCTACCCCCTGGGTAAACCCTGTGGTTATCGTACCAAAACCAGATAATGATGTGAGACTATGCTTGGACATGAGACGGGCAAACCAGGCGATAGTGAGAGAAAGGTACCCCATTCCAACCGTGGACGAGATCCTGCAAGGCTTGAATGGATCAACTGTGTTTAGTAAGCTAGACCTAAAGTGGGGATACCATCAGCTAGAACTGAGCCCAGAGTCGAGAGGTATCACAACCTTCGCAGTCCACAATGGAGTGTACCAGTACAAGCGGCTGATTTTCGGTGTGTGCTCAGCCAGCGAGCAATATCAGCACGAGGTGGCAAACGCACTGACGGGGACAGAAGGAGTTGAAAATATCTCTGACGACATAATAGTACACGGACCAGACCAAGAGACACACGACAGGCGTCTCCATGCCGCTCTGAACAGGCTGATGGAGAGAGGCCTGACCCTGAACCCGGACAAATGCCAGTACAACATGGACAGGTTGGTCTTCATGGGCATCTTGTTATCCGAGAAAGGCATCGGACCGACCGCCGAGAGAGTGCGAGCTGTGGCTGAAGCTCGTGAACCAGAGAGCGCCGAGGAAGTGAGGAGCTTCTTAGGACTGGTCGGATACAGCAGTAGGTTCATACCACAATTTGCAACGTTATCAGAGCCGCTGCGACGTCTAACAAGAAAAAACGCACCATTCGAGTTTGGCACGGAACAGAGAGATGCATTCAACGCACTCAAGAACGAACTAGCAAGAGCAGGTACTTTAGCATATTTTGATAAGGATTCACAGACCAAAGTAATCGCTGATGCGAGCCCTGTGGGATTAGGGGCGGTGCTAGTTCAAATCCAAAAGGGGAAAGAGGTGCCAATATATTATGTAAGTCGTAGTCTGAGTGATTGTGAGTGTAAGTACTCGCAAACTGAACGAGAGGCCCTGGCTCTTGTGTGGGCATGTGAGAGACTGCATCCGTATATTTATGGCCGACAGTTCACTTTAGTAACCGACCATAAGCCCCTAGAAGTAATATACGGACCATACTCCAAACCCTGTGCCCGCATTGAGAGGTGGGTACTCCGCCTGCAACCATACGACTTTAAAGTGATGCATATCCCAGGCAAGAAAAACATTGCAGATCCACTATCACGACTACTGGGAGAGACAGCAAAACAGGAGAAACACCACCACGGCTCGGACGAGTATGTGCGGTTCGTCGCTGTCAACGCAACGCCTAAAGCACTCACAACCAGAGAGGTGGAGGAAGCCTCGGTAACCGATCCAGAGCTCATTGAGGTGAGGAGAGCAGTCAGAAATGGACGGTTTGAGAACTGCAAAGCATATGCAGTCATAGTGAATGAACTGTGTGTAGTAGGACACTTAGTCCTCCGAGGGACACGTATCGTGCTACCCCGAGCTCTACACGCAAGAGCACTTAACCTAGCACACGAGGGACATCTAGGGATTGTGGGAACAAAGCAACATCTCAGAACAAATGTCTGGTGGCCTGGAATAGATAGAGCAGCTGAGAAACACTGCAAAGAGTGTCATGGGTGCCAGATAGTGGCCAGACCCGACCCACCAGAACCACTGAGGTCCACACACCTTCCTGATGGACCCTGGCTGGATGTGGCCGTGGACTTGCTTGGTCCCCTGCCAACCAACCAGTCTATCCTTGTAGTGGTAGATTATTACAGTCGTTATTACGAATATGATATCTTGACATCCACGACAGCTGAGAAGGTTATTGATAGCCTTGAGTCAGTATTCAGCCGTCACGGTTTACCAGTCACCATCAAATCCGATAACGGTCCGCAGTTTAAATCTGAGTTGTTTCGAGAATACTGTGAGAACAACGGCATCATGCATCTGAAGACAACACCCAAGTGGGCTCAGGCCAACGGAGAGGTCGAGCGCCAGAACGCATCACTGATGAAGAGAATCAGGATTGCTCATTCAGATGGTCTTGACTGGACAAAGGAGCTTAGAAAATATGTGACTGTGTACAGAAGCATTGAACATCCCACGAGCGGGAAGAGCCCGGCAGAGCTACTCTTTAAACGCAAGATAAGAGGGAAACTACCTGACATTAAAGAGGCACGCGCAGCCGTAGACATGGAGGTGCGTGACCGAGACATTGAGCTTAAAGGCAAATCCAAACTGTACACTGATGACCGCCGGAGAGCACAGTGCTCAGAGATTGAAGTTGGGGATGCCGTACTCGTAAGGCAGGACAAAGTGGACAAGTTTACCACTCCCTTTAACGCCACACCACACAAAGTTATCAGTCGAACAGGCAGTCAGATGATAGTAGAATCTCCAACAGGAGCGCGCTATGCGAGAAACAGCACATTCATAAAGAAATACAGAGCGAATGGGCCGGACGAGACAACCCAGGAACAGAACCAAGCACAAGGGTTGAAGGATATCACAGTGGACTCTGATAGGGACCCAGTGACTCTGCCGACGCCCACTGACACCTGCATGTCAGACATGCCCAGCGCAGGCAGACCTCAACGAACCAGACAGGTGCCTCTGAGACTGTCTGACTATGACCTAACCCACTAAGAGTAGAGGCATGGGAGGTGTTAGGGGGGAGAGTGTTTTATTATTTTGTTTCATTGACTGATATAATTGATTGATGTCAGGAAGAATGTAATCATTTGATTATTCTGTGAGATACAGGTTTGAAGGTATCTATGGAAAAAAGTGTTTATATAAAAAGTAGACACAAGTTGAAAACTGTTTTAATGGAAAAAAAAGAAAAGAAAACTTATTTACAATTGTTCAAGAAAAAAAGGGATGTGATGTTTGAGTTTATAATAACCCTGAGAGCATCCGTAGTGTGTGACGTCATGGATTGTAATGCTATGCACGAGAGTTGAAATAAAGAACATGAACGGGGTAGCTGCGTGATTCTTTTAGCCAAGAGCTAGCAATATAAAGGTCTGATCTAATTAAGTATTAAGAGGCAGACAACACTATGGACGAAATTCTCGCTTGTCCCACCGGCAAACGCGCTGAGACCAGGTCTCGGGGCCCCCTAGCGGCTCGGGGCTCCAAGCAGTTGCCTGCCTTGCCTGTTGACAAGGTGCGCCCCTGGTTGGAGCAACAAAACCTGTTTGTTTGAACATTGTGAGGCAAAAATGACCATTCCCACCAATGGTGAAAAGCAATCGCGATATCTGGCAAAAAAAATATATACATACACACACACACAGTTACGTGCACAGATAGGGCTCAAATGGGGCTTGAGCCTTTGCCCCCCCCCTCCCTCCACATGGTTTTGTCTGATCAATCAACGTCGCATCTTCCGACATTCTGAATACAACTTGAGAAGCACCGCATCCCCAGCCCAGTTACGGTGAATGATATCACTCAGGTAGGCACTGTTTTAATGATGAAAGCACGATGAATCACCACTGGGGCAGACTGGGGAGCGGGGGTGTCGGGACGGAGGCGAGGGCGGAGCGGAAACCTCCGGAGCTCGGGCCGATCGCCGCCGGCTTTCGACGCCTGCTCTCCCGCACTGTCATTCGCCGCTGGCGAACCTCGGCTCCATTCCGGCTCCGCTCCAGCTGAGGACCCGCTCAGACGCTGCTGCTGGCCCTCCCTGCTCCGCACACAGCCGGATCCTCCATCCCCTCCATTCTCGCACACATCCACACCACAGTTCAAAAGGCTGCAATCCGCTGTAATTGGCCACAGCCGCTGAGACCAGCCGAAGCCCCCCGCCCCCAGTCCGCCACAAACACTGACTTACTTTTTATGTTATATAGCCGTTAAAATACTATGAAGTAGTCAGGAGGACTTGCCACCTACACGATGTCATTTCGTCATTACGAGCCTAGGTGCTCGCGAGCCAGCAGACGAGTCTAATTATCATTAAAACAACGTTATCTTGGTCATGCAGGACAACTTACAAATATGTAATTAAAGAAGAAGCAGGTAGTTACGTTTTGCATTTTGGTGGTTGGTTTAGTGATCTCTCATCGTGTGCAATATTCTTAATGTCATGTGCAATACGTCTCCTACATTACTTTTCAACATTATGCGCAATATGTCCCCTAACCATTATAATTATCACAGCACGGTGGCGGGGGAGGACATTGGTGGTGGCAGGCCGGAGTTTAGCAAACAAACTGCCGACAAACAAACTCTCTCTTCCCACACAGGCAGGGTGGTTTTTGCTTTTGCTATATTGGTTGTAATAAATATCTTATATTTTAATCGTGTGTGTGGACTGTCCTTTTCTTTGTTCCGATCACCGAGCTTGGTCATAACAGCCTCAGAGTAGTGGCACCTTCGGTCTGTTGCCAAGACAACTTTGTGACATGTAACAAGAATTCTGCTTGTGGCTTCATATTCATATTTCATCCCATTGATTTGTGTGGTGCGTAGCTCTGAATTTTGAGGAAAGGTTGCTTCAAGATAACTTGTTTCATAATGACGTTTCAAATTGCCACTCAAGGGCCGCCTGCTTCTTTGCATATTAAGCACATGGGTTTGGTGCTCGTTGGGAGGATGAAGGCATATTTTTCAGTCCATTCCTCTTTGAATTGCCCACTTTCACTGTTAACTTTTCTTTGACTGGCTACCTTTGAACATGGCATTTTAGATTGACTCACGTTCCAAATCTGCTGACGAAACTAGCTGCGCTGTCCCATTGGACCTCATTCTGGAACGCAGTTAAGAACAAATTTCTCCTTAACTCCACTTACGAAGTTCCCGGGACAATTCTGGCATTCCTGAATGGTTTCTCATGTGGGATTGGTTCTTAGCTAAGAACAGGATTTAAGAACGCGGAAAAGCAGTCGTAGCGACCTATTTGGAGTGCGCCCATGTTCTTAAGGGCTGAATTTGTGAGAAATCATTGGTGATTGCGTTCACATCAATTCTACAGACATCCTCGGATTTAAATAATTATAATAACAATAAATACGAGAATATTTGTATCATTAACAATTACGTTTCACATGCATAGTCATGATTCTACGAGACATCGTGATGTCCTAAAATAAATAAAAGCACGACACGAACACTGCAAATGGCAGTGAATAAATAAATAAGCACTAAACTCAATCGCGTGGATATAGACATAGGAGAATAGAATTGACACATCTACATTCTGTGAATGAACATGTGAATATCCATAATTAAAATATATCATATGGGCCTACATAATATACATAATATACATAATATACATAATATACATAGGGCCTATGAAGATCCACAAGTAGCCTACTCATGTATTTAACTCAACTGTACAATTGAATCTGCTCTCAGCCGTCTTGTTCTCTATTGTTATTTTTCATTGTTGGTTCTATTTTCTTTACCTTGCTTAGTGTGTACATTGTAAGAGCCAGTGGAGAAACATTCCACTGCTCATCTTACCAGTCGCGGATCTATGGGTGGGCCTGGGCACCCAGGCCCACCCATAGATTGACAGCGTGCCCACCCATTCAGATTCATAATGACCTTAAATGTGAATTGTTTTGTCTTGGGGAATCGTTAGAATTATGTATTAATAATCTCTAAAAAGTGTGGAGATGCCATTGAAACCAACTGGAGACAACGCTGGATGTGATTGTTTGTCTCCATCGGCCCGTTGCTATGTTCGTTAGGGACTTTAAGCAGCGGAGACGGCTACGGAGACTGGAAATAAATCTGTGCTCTTTTGCGCCTGCGAGAACTTGACTCGCTCCCCTCTGCCGCCGTAGCCTGTTGATCTACGGGGAGAATACACCTTTCACGTCGTCACTACAACCTGTGTTTTAGATGAGTGAATTTTCCTTTTTTATTGTGCTTTGAAATAAAACTTGTTTTACAATAGATAACACTATACTTTCAATGATTTCAGAGCACTTTTAATGGCTGGCTAATTTAATCGATTTTTCCGAAACCATGTCATCTGCTCATCTGCTCCTCTTGCTCCTCGAGACGAACTGAATTCTGATTCTTCTTCTGAACTTCTGAACTAACCTTCTGAACTAACCGCTTCCCAGGAGGTACACATGACTCCTAAACAGCTCTGTGGGTGTGCACCTCGAGCAAGGAGACGCTGGAGACGGATGGCTAATTGATAAGTATCAGTGCGTAATCAATCGTTCCAGCAACAGTAGGCTTCTATTCTTCTAATGACTTGTTTTATTAGGAGATCGCGGATATGCGCTGGCCCCCTGGTTGATGACCCCACTCACCAACCCTCAGACGGAGCAGGAGGTGGCCTACAATGAGAGCCACGCGCGTACCCGTTCCACCGTCGAGCGCAGCATCGGACTGCTGAAGAGACGCTGGATGTGTTTGGACGCAGCAGGTGGCAAGCTGCTGTTCAAACCGGAGAAGGTGTGTATGAAGGCAACAGCTGAGAAATTGTATTCATTCGTGCTACAACATTAGAGCGCCCACCTCAGCCTAATACAATCATTTGTTGCATGTTATTAATTGTGGCCATTTTCTCATCGTTTCAGGTGTATGATCATGGCCTGCTGCGTCCTGCACAACATCGCCATGAAAAGTGGTGTTCCAGCCACCTCACCAACCACCTCACCAGGATGTGCGTCCTGACCCATTCCTGGGCCCGGACAACAGACCCGCTGTCCAAGTCCGACAACAATTGATTGCACGGATGTAGGCCAAATAAAGCCTTTCAACATTCATTTGACTGTCACTATTCTTTGACACAGTTTACCATTTATCTCAGGAACTAAACACATCACTTCACTAATACTCAAACAAGGGTGTCAGGGCATCTTTCTGTTTATTTGGGTGGGAGTGTCGTTAATTTTCGCCATCGTGTGTATTTATTTGTGTATTTATTATGTGTATTTATTTATTTATTTATTATGTGAGTATTTATTTATTTATTATGTGTGCATTTATTTCTATGTGTGCATTTATTTATTGTGTGTATTTTTTTATTTTATTTTTTATCATGTGTTTTTTTTTATTATTATTTATTATGTGTGTATTTATTTATGTATTCATTTATTATGTGTGTATTGCCCTTGGTTGCCCTTATAAGGAGCTGGCGGGGCGTGTCTGTATGCAAATTCAGGTGTACGAGCACGCGCGTTCCATTTAAGAATCAGTGGCATTCCTCATTCGGGGGCGCGCAGCTGAGACCACTTTGTCGGTTTAAGAACACATTTCCCCGCGTTCATGAATCCGGCGGGGAGATTTCTTAGGGTTGTTCTTACGAAGTTCGTAAGAAGACATTTAAGAAGACACTTGAGAAAATGTTCCAGAATGAGGTCCAATATCTGTCGTGTTTTGTGATAGGAAATGGTTGCAATAAGTACTGTAGTAATTTACATGTAGGACTTCAAACCCCAGCCCCACTCCGCTACCCCCCTGGTGTGCAGCAAGCATTTACAGACAAACTGTAGACTGAAGCTCACTAAGCTCTGCAAGGCCTGGTTTTGATCTTCTTTGTTCAGTTCAATGACGATCTTACCTGGTGATTCCATCAAATAGTTAATTAATATCAAAGTATTTCACTTCTGGTCATTCAGTGGGATCATTTCTCCAAGAGAAGGGGGGGTGGGTAAGGAGAAGGGACAGAGATATTATCAGTCTTATCTGCCTCTGGACCTGTGTGTGAGCTGTCTGTGTTCTGTGTGTGTGTGTTCTGTTTTCAATTTCAATTTAAAGAGCTTTATTGGCATGGGAAATGTACATTTACATTGCGAAAGCGAGTGGTAAATGAAAACAAAAACAAAAATCTAATTTACAATTGTCGATTTACAAATGTACAATTGCAGATATTCTATAATAAGGAAATATATAAACAAAGCTGCAATATTGCAATCTGTGTCCGCTTCTGTGTGTGTGTGTGTGTGTGTGTGTGTGTCAGAGGGAGAACTGTGCACTTTGATGTTGTGGTTTTTTGTGTGTGTGTGTGTGTCGTCTTTTTTCTGTGGTCGTCTTTTTGTGTGTGTGTGTGTGTCGTCTTTTTTCTGTGTGTCTTTTTTGTGTGTGTGTGTGTGTGTGTGGTGTCTTTTTTCTGTGGTCGTCTTTTTGTGTGTGTGTGTGTGTGTGTGTGTCGTCTTTTTTCTGTGGTCGTCTTTTTTGTGTGTGTGTGTGTGTGTGTCAGAGGGAGAACTGTGCACTTTGATGTTGTGGTTAAAGTTTCTGTGTTTTCCTTTAGATAGATATCGGTGTTAGTTTTGCTTGTGTGCAGTTCGTTGTGGATTACTTTTGCTTTGAGTGTTACATTTGTATGTGATTTTGGTGTTGCCTTTGTTTTGTGAGCAGTGGTTTATTGTGGTGGGGATTGTGGTATAATTGGTGGACATTGCATGGACACTTAGTGGACATTGGATGCACCAGTGCAGCTCTCTGGCCACCTCCCTCTCCTAATTACATCTGCAAGGCTATTCGTTCCCGACTAGTCCTGCAGCATATAAAAGATTAGGGACATAAGATGGGGGAACCTCTTGCCGTGCTGTGGAGACCTTGGATGGCGGCAGCGGTATGACGCAGCTCGTAGTAGGACGTGGACAGAAGCGACTGGATCACAGACCCAGGTTGATGAGCAAACATGACTAAGGAAAGGAAAGTCGTCAACACACACGTGTGCCTGTGTCTCCTTGTCCTGTGCCAGAGTACTTTTTAATGCGAGGCGTTCTCCTCGCTCTTATGATTTCAGAGTTTCCTGCACTGTGGGAGAGATGCGATCGGCGCATCGCCAGACACGGAGAAGATCGAGTGGAGTGGACGGCCTTCCCGTTGCAAGCCCAGGAGTCGATGCAGGATTAAGGCCGGGACCTTTCATTCCCCCCAGTAAGAGTCGACGCACGGACAGGATCGAGCCCGGGACCTGCCTGCCTGTGCGGGGCGTGTTTGTTCGTCCGTTTGTGTGTGAAAGTAGGAAGCGGAACCTTTAAACATGGCATCATTGTATTTATTGGAGGACTTATTTTAGGATCTTTTCATTTGTTTTCAGTAAGGAAGAAGCGAAGAATTTGTGCTGGGTAGATAATACAAGTAACGATAACAATATCTGTAGTGTTTTGTGTTGGGAGAAGGAACAGAGATTATCGTGTGTGTACGCGCTGCGTTCCAAGTGTGCCGCCTGTCGGTTTTGTATGTGCCGCCGTTTACCCGCAATACCCCGATAGGCCACGCCCACCCGGTGTGTCTATAAAGCGGTCTCGGTGTCTGAGCTGAGCGTCATCTGTGTCTTCCAGACGCCGAGACACCTTGCTTAGCCAGAGCGGCGGTGGAGAGAGTCGAGTGTTAGCCAGACCACCACCTGTCCACCCCGGAGGACCACCAGTACCTGCTGACCACACAGGTGAGTCAGGCCCGGATCATCAAGTCATAGACCACTGGTCACGGCTTTTCTTCTTCTATATGTCACGCACACTATACAGGAGATGTAGTGGAATCCATTTACATGCAGAAGTTTGAACAACATTTGAGAGAAATAAGCGTTTTGTGTCCATAGAAAAAGTCTTGATCTTTGCTTTCAACTCATGAAAAATTGGAGCTAAAACGTGTGTGTGTGTGTGTGTGTGTGTGTGTGTGTGTGTGTGTGTGTGTTTGTGTGCTCTTGTGCTCTTGTGCTCTTGTCGGTGTGTGTGGTTTCTTCTCTGTGTGTCGTCTTTTTTCGTCGTCTTTTTTGTGTGTGTCGTCTTTTTTCTGTGTGTTTGGAGAGGAGGAAACTAGAGTTTTGGTGTGTGTGTATAGAGCAGGGGTGCCCAATTGTTTTGGCTGAAGGGCCACTTTTGGTTTTCAAAGTTGTCAGACGGGCCGGGCCATTAGTGGACGAGGATCACAGCGTGTAGCAGCACCCCCCCCCCCCCCCCGGAGACGCGCAACGAACACGAAGTCATTTTTTCCCGGCGGGGGGGGGGGGGGGTGTTGAACGCTGTGATCCTCATCTACTGATGGCCCGGCTCGCGCGTCTACCTTCCGTTACGCATCTACCCACCCCCACCCGCGGCGGGTGACACTGTCTTGGTGCCCGTTGTGCGTGTCCCCGGGGGGTGGTGCTGAACGCTGTGATCCTCGTCTACTGATGGCCCGGCTCGCGCGTCTGCACCAATAAATAATATTCAGTGAGAGCGAGCGCAGATTCCGAGCGCCGATGGCGGGAAAAAAATTATACAGTGGATAAGGCGCGGGCCAAATATAATCGGTCAAATTTGGCCCGCGGGCCCCAAATTGGGCAGCCCTGGTATAGAGGGAGTTAGGGGGGTTGGAGAGGAGGGAACCGAGAGCCAACCCGCCCCACGTCACTGTACGTCTGTATAAGTCTCCGCCTTCCCAGCAACGCGAGCACAACAAGAACAATGGCGGACTACATCGCGATACGAGTGATCTTGTTTTTGTAATTGTATATTTTGTTACTACCTGTTCTGTCATAACTCAAATAAAAACTGAATCTTATTAGTTTCTCTGTTCTTTAAGTATACTGAAGCAGACATGTTAACAAAATGTTTATTTAGAAAAACAATGCTGCTCCGTTAATTCGTGGTTCTGATGGGGGGGGGGGGTGCGCTGTTAATTCGCCGTTCTGATGGGCGGGGGTGCGCTGTTAATTCGCCGTTCTGATGGGGGGGGGGGTGCGCTGTTAATTCGCCGTTCTGATGGGGGGGGGGGGTGCGCTGTTAATTCGCCGTTCTGATGGGGGGGGGGTGCACTGTTAATTCGCGGTTCTGATGGGGGGTGCGCTGTTAATTCGCGTTCTGATGGGTGGGGTGCGCTGTTATTCGCGTTCTGATGGGGGGGGGTGCGCTGTTAATTCGCGGTTCTGATGGGGGGGTGCTCCGTTAATTGCTGGGGACATGTCCCCAGCGTCCCCACTAAATTCTACGCCCATGCTCGGTATCCATTGATGGTAGAGCCTCACGGGGTGATACCATCTCTACAGACATCCTCCGAATGCTAAAGATGACATTTTCTAATTAACCAATTTAAATACTCTAGAATTATTTATTGATTATCACCCCACAATTAGACCTCACCATTGGCTGATAGTCTATTGTATTCTATCCGTAGTCTGGGCTATTGGTTATGTACCCTTAAAAAATTAAATAAACACCGACTAGACTGGAACACTGGCCAAGCAAATGGCCAGTGAGAATTAATCAATTAAATAAGGCCACCTTAACAGCCCTAAATGGGGTATACATAGGTATATTAACATTGAGACGCGAAGACTTCAGAATGACACATTATACAATTTCTGTGAATTGAATATCATAATAAAAATATCATATGGGTACCTACCAATAATTAAAAACATTACATAATATACATCAGGTCGGCTTTGTCTGTGTTACAGATGAAGGGAGCCTACAAGGTTATCAGGGTGTGGTTACATGGACGCCGTTACGCAAGAGTATCAAATAGACGTCAAAACTGAATCAATTCTAACAAAATGGAATACTGGCTCCCAGAAGTCCGTGGGTTCCTGTTGTTTCCTCCTACTGCTGGTTACTTTTTTGCTTATTACTGTCTTCATTCTACCTTGGTTTAGTAGTCTTAGTACATGACTCAGAGTGTGAAGAATGCTCAGTTACTATTTGAGGAAAACATCCACTCTTCATCTAACCAAGCCGAAGGGTACTCAAGGTTGATCAGCCGCTTAAGGTTGCCCAACTCCCTAGTTAGGGCGTCTTACCCCAGGAAAATCCTAAACTTGTTCGCATTGTGACCACCGTCCGTGTTTCTGACTGAATGCATGGGGAGGGGAACAGCCAAAACCGCTGTTAAAACCGCGGAAAGTGGGGTTTGTCTTGTAGTTAATCGAAGCAATGACCTTACCACCACCACCCCGTTCAGTCCCCCCAAGTTGTGATATACCCAGGAGCAGAACGGAGGAGGGACAGTAACAGCTGCGTTGTCTTGTTGTTACGGCAATGTCAGGTAGTGTTACACTGTAACAGAGCTCCCGCCAGGGGACCCCAATTGTAAAACTCAGAGCTAAAGGTCCTTCTCTATGGTCGGTATACCAGTCGTTATTAAGCCGGAGTTGAGTAGCCAGGCTCATTGTTTTTCTAAATAAACATTTTGTTAACATGTCTGCTTCAGTATACTTAAAGAACAGAGAAACAAATAAGATTCAGTTTTTATTTGAGTTATGACAGAACAGGTCGTAACAAAATATACAATTACAAAAACAAGATCACTCGTATCGCGATGTAGTCCGCCATTGTTCTTGTTGTGCTCGCGTTGCTGGGAAGGCGGAGACTTCTACAGACGTACAGTGACGTAATGACGTGGGGGCGGGTTGGCTCTCGAGGCTCTCTAGCCGGTGGAAAAGCAAACCGGTTCTTAAGTTGAACCAGCTCCGAACTGGCACTAGCACCAGCCCAGAACCAGCTCTCGGTTCACTTTGGTGGAAAAGCGCCCTATCAGTGGTTCCAACAACCACCCAAACATAAACCGAACAACAACATACGTGTGTACCTGCGCCCTCACTGTCGGAACGACTATTGTCAGTGTGCTTACATGTAGAGCGATCAGATAACCAGTGTTGTATCTGTCGTTAACGACAATGATGTCACTGTCGTTACTCATGTGAGGACATGTACAGTGTTTCTGGCTGTACGTGTCCTAGTGTATCGGATACATTGGCGGACTTGCTATCCCGCCCCCAGCCCGCCCCCAGCCTCTGACGTAGTCGGTTCTTAGTTGGTTCAACTCTGGCCCCCCAAATGGAGAGGAACTGATACCCTCTTCTGCTGTGAGGAGCTGTGGGCGTGTGTCGGGGGTGCTCAAACTGTCCTCTAGAAAGACTTCTTCCTACCTTTCCTATTGGCTAACTCAGTTACACCGTCCATGTGGGCTACCTATAGCGTATAGTTCAAGATGAACGTTGTCGTTAGGAATACAGTGTATAGGGGAGAAAGGGGCGGACTGCTACTCTATTTTACAAATCATATCATTTTGTTTTGGTTAAAAAGGTACGTATAGAAATGCATTTGGCCCGTGCCCTGGATGAATACGTCATTTGGTGAGGCACAGATAATGCGATCTCTCCTGGGTGCTTGTTCTCTATGGCCACCAGGGGGCACTGTGGTCTTAGTTGTGTGCATGTTCCAAACAGGAGCCGCTGGATTCCAATCAGATCGACCAGCGGTCCCCGTTGTCATGGTGAGAGCGTCCCAGCGTCCCAGCGACAGTGGTGGACAGGAGGGCCAAAACGGGGCTACCAACTCCTGGGAGCAGGGGCACCAGGACACAGCCAGGAGACAGGTAACTGTGCTGACCCTAAATAATGCATCAGCCTGCCAAGAAGCCAGACTGCTGTGACTGCTTCATAGCCTCATTTTATTCTCTACTCTGAATGAGGATTTAATTATCATTAACATTCATTGCATTATGAAAGGGTCCCTATTTTACCACCAGGTGTGAGTGATTAGCCATCACAAGCGGTCTCATAATTGCCATGTTACTAAAATTGTAATTGTGACATAGCGACAGTGATTATGTACGACTGGGTAGACACTCCCACTTGTAAGGTCAGTGACAATTTTTAAACGGCTAATCACACACACCTTGTAGTAAAATAGAGGCCAGTTGAGTGTTTGTCCCATCTCTTTGGTTCTGCTGCTCCCTTTTTAGCGTTCCTGGAGTATGGAACACCCTCCCAGTCTGCAGGGCAGCTTGCACGGTGACACGGGACCCCAGCCGTCCTCCAGCCCCCTGCTGTCGTCCATAGTGGGAGGGATCTCTGAAGGAGGTGTGGCAGATGTTGGAGCCAGAGGCGTTTCTAGAGTCTGGGGGCCCTAAGCAAAAATTCCTAGGGGGCCCTACCGACCAGTGTTCATCACCATTATATTAGGCTATAAATAATCTGACACCAACGAAAAATGTATGAAATAAAAACTTATTCCAAACATGAAAAACCTTGTTATTTTGAAAATATACTGTAAATGTAAAGAATAAATAAATAATAATAAAATGCAGTAAATTACTTTAAAAACCCAATATTAACTTTGTACAAAGTATAGAAGTGAAATAGTTTTATTGGGGTCCTATTATAGGACCCCAATAAAACTTGACCAGTGAACGTTAGCAACTAGCTTTGTTGCTAAATTAAGCAAAACATGATAAGAATATCGCGCATGTCTGTAGTTTAAAAAAAAAAAAAGTGCGGATTCTTTGAACTCTTTTGAACACAGATCCGCTGTTTATAAGGCCATAGCATACATGTACTGTTTGTACAACAGGACAGGAGCACGCAAAATCACGTAATCAATCAATCTCTATGGACGAAATTCTCGCTTGTCCCACCGGCAAACGCGCTGAGACCAGGTCTCGGGGGGCCCCCTAGCGGCTCGGGGCTCCAAGCAGTTGCCTGTCTTGCCTGTTGACAAGGTGCGCCCCTGGTTGGAGCAACAAAACCTGTTTGAACATTGTGAGGCAAAAATGACCATTCCCACCAATGGTGAATCGCGATATCTGGCAAAAAATATATATACATACACACACACACACAGGTACGTGCACAGATAGGGCTCAAAGGGGGCTTGAACCTTTGCGCCCCCCCCCCCTCCACATGGTTTTGTCTGATCAATCAACGTCGCATCTTCCGACATTCTGAATACAACTTGAGAAGCACCGCATCCCCAGCCCAGTTACGGTGAATGATATCACTCAG
>PIJE02005120.1:0-20804 GCA_002895965.2 Coryphaenoides rupestris | reverse complement strand
CGATAGCGAGATATGATTGTGTACACTTTGTTCATCGTCATGTATTATTTTGCCTCTATTATAGATTGATATCACACAGAGCAGTATAAGTTGAGTTGTGTTTAAAGGAAGGAATGAGTGTATTTGAGATATGAGGCCCCCTTGTGGCCGAGGCCGGTACGATGGACAGGATGTTATTTAGGGAGGTCAGGGAGTCAGCGGTGAGTCCTGGGTTAGACGTGGGAGCACTATAGTTTGATCACCGCACCACTAACACACAATATTCCCAGTAGAAAAGTAAGAATTGGAACATTTATTTGGATAACTTATTTTCTTAGTTTGTGGATGCTTTAAATAAGAAACCATCCTTTTTTGCTTGTGAACTTGAGACCAAAGGCTTTAACTTCTTGTCAGGTCAACCTGGTGGCGGTGAAGGGTCCAACATAATAACCCTGTCTCTAACCGGGACACTGGTCATATTTATAGTCTGACAGAAGTTATGGCATCATAGCTGGTAGAAAGTCTGTGTTTGTATTATATTGTAATTCTAAGTAAGGTGGAATTTAGAGTTGTTTAGTTGTATGGGAACTTCAATGATATCCTTTGCTGAATATTGTACATATATTTTCACATCTAACAATTAACGATCACTATTTTTTAATTGGCAAAACTTTGATTCATTGTTGTTGGGAGTTGTGGATGTATTGATCGTGTGGCCGGTAAACTTTCCACTCTGCTGTGTGGCCTACGTGACTAGTTAGCTTCACTCTTATCTGTTTTCCCCGGGAGGCCTCTGAGACGCACTCGCAGCTGTTGTTGTGGGAACCGGTTGCGTCTTCTATCTGGACTGGCGGTCCCACGCAAGGGCTCAACGTGAGACCTTGCAGTCTCTGCACCTCTTTGTGTGGCACGGGAGGCCATGATATCCGTGCTTCAAGTTAACTGTTTGTCTGTCTGTTACATCCCCACGTGGGGCCTGGGGTCCTGGTGTCTCCGGATTGGCTGTCTGGGGTGTGGGGACGGAAGGGTCTCCATGGACGTCCTTGTTGTCCCTGCTCCCTGAATGGCTGTCTTGGAGGCGTTTCTATGTCTGTTGTGTCTATATGTAAATGCTTCTCTTTCTCCCATGCAAACTGTATATATGCTCTGTGTATGTAAATAAACTTTGAATCATTCCTGGTGATACTGCCTTGTGTCACATTGATTCCCGAGCTCGCTGCTTTGCTACAGACAATCCAGAACCTGAACCTGAACTCCAGCCACAATAGATGACGCTCGAAACTGCGCATAACAATTTGGTGTTCAGAAGTTTATCAACACCATATTTGTCGCTCCTGAGTACAATTTTTATTTTGATTGGTTGGGGGTGTGAGGGCCACAGGAGGTGTCCCCGATAGGCTGGTCACTGTGTCAGTCAACGTTATGCATTATTGGTTGTATTCATCCTAGTTCTGCGGTGCCATAGCATTATAACTTGTAACTGGTAGGCCTCAACATTATCTGGATTATAGGGCCAATCATTCGAATCTGGGAGATATGGTCTACTAGGGTCTGGTATCTTGTGATATGAGGAAGGGGGATGCATAACAAGCGCTTCATTAACTGACAGTGTAGACATTGTTTTCTTCAAACAAACCCTCAAACACATCAGTCCTATACAAAATACCATGAAACACAATATGACAAGTGCTATTATGGGAATGATATATTATGGTCCTGGGATCGATTCCCGCCCGGGGCTGGTGTAGATTCATTGTGGTTGGTCATCGGTTGGAACCACAGTCCTGGTTTGTGATCTCTGCTGGTTGGCCATATCGGGCGTCCCCGACTTTCCTTGGGTTGAATATTTTGATTAGGACCGTGTCGCCAGGCAGAAATGGGTGGATCGGCTGTCCTGCAGAGAAAGGGAAGAGAAGGAGAAGAAGACACATCAAGAAGACACATTGCTCGTTCGATCCCTGAGCTTCCACCTAGCCAAGTGTCGTGGTGTCCCTGAGCAAGACACCTAACCCTACCTGCTCCTGACGTGTTGGTTGTTACCTTGCATGGTTGACACCGCCGTCGGTGTATGAATGTGTGAATGTGAGGCAACTGTAAAGCGCTTTGGATAAAAGCGCTATATAAATGCAATCCATTTACCATTTACCATAGATGCCATTCAATTTCTTAACAAGTGCATCGATATAATCACACAAAACAGTGTCCATGTCCCCAGGTAGACATGGACCACCCCTGCCCCGCACCCAAGGAGTTGGAAATGGTCTTCGCATTAATACTTCGAGAATTTAGATATTTTGCTTGTAACATTTGGAGTTATTCTGATTTTAGATGGGAAAGCATGTAGCAAAGTCTGTCCATAATCTCTTTTGGTCCTATTCATGCTTTCCACCATGCTAGACTATGGTAATCCAGCTATACGCTATAGTAGTTGTGTTACTTTTATGTGTACTAGTCTTCCGTCTCACCGAATAATTTCTTTAGTTAGTATTTTCACCACTGTTCGTGCATTCTCTTTTTTACTCGTTAATTTATTAGTTTGTTGTACTCCAAGAATACAAAATCTCACCATTATGTCTGTTACGACCCCCGTTTGGCCGACATTAGACATACCACGAAAATGTCGGTCAATAATACAAATAATAAGAATAAGAGTTATAGTTGTCAATGCTATAGGCAGATGACCAATTCCATACCAAACTGTCTGAACCTGAGGTAGTAAGGCCTTTTTAAGCCAATATCTAATATCAACTATCAACTTCTCATCAGCGTTTATCTGTGTGTTGGCTCCATCCCACACTCGTCATCTCTCCTTTAAAAGATGTTTGTGTCTTAAGAAATATGACATATCAATCATATTGTAAGGAATGTTAGTATTATGGCATCCAAGCCAAAGCTATATGATCAACGACAATCAATCCAATCAAAAGGAGAAAATATCAAATCTTGTATACTTTGTCTGCCTAATATGGAGTCCACCTGATCACGAGAGCATTAGTAAGTCAAATCAGTGCCATCACTTCAATAATTATAAAAATTGCAACTGATGGTAATTTATGGCCAAATCGCTCTGTGGCGGAGTTGAGCCGACAGACTGCTTTATCGTTGTTGTTTGTCAATCCACCAGTCAGGATTACGTGTTCATCAGGAATCACTGCCGAGCCACACAGACTTCTGTTTTTATGGGGTTGGGATTCAGGGGTTGAATAATCTGCGAATCAAGTTACCAAAGTAGAACATCAGAGCACAACCATAAACATGCCCCACTCTGTGCACTATGGTGATGTAGAGCCCTCTTGTTCAGCCCATTCAGCTGCCATAACAGCTAAGTCCTTATTCACTACATGTATGTCTCCAGTGGTGCTATGATCTTTAACCTTATTATCTCTAGCCAATCTAGTTGGAAGGGAACTTGAAGCCAGTAAAATTTAAACCAAAATTTGATGTGATACATGGGTTTACCACCAGTTGCTTTGTAACTATTGACAAAGTCCACTTTACACTAAAAACCTATTGTCAATCAGTATATACCATGAGGGATTCACAAGAAAAAAAAATATATATATATAGATGCCCCAGTTAAGGCCAACACTTCTGCTGCCTGAGCTGACATCTGACCCCTCTTCCTTCTCCATCTCCCAATCCCACATCGGCTTCTCCTGTTCTTTCGTCCTCTTGTCACTCTATGATCCAGTGAGTCAGTGCTCACAGTGACTTGGCCAAGTAATCGTGACTGTGCCTGCCTTAGGTTGTCCCGGGGTTTCAAGGTGGGATCTTACCCGTCATAGGCTAACCAGCCTTCCATACTGGCTTGTTGCAGGATGCCGAATATGAGGTACAATCAATAAATCCCCACTGATGCTTATGTTCAGCCCATAGGATAAGTGGTGTAGGTTGCAGTTGTGGAGGAACAGGGATCGAGTCATCTGCCATATCGTTCAATCACGTGTGGCCGTGATGGAGACACAACAGGGAACTTAGCCTGTGTGTGAGGGTGGGTGGTTGGGGGTTGAGAAATGTCCATGTTAATATCATTGTCATGTTATCCGTTTATCTCATCTGATGTGTTAGTGTCAGAGTAAACCTCAACTGGATTTTCCATGAGGTGGAGGGGGGGGGGGGGGTGGTGTGTGAGTGTTTATTTTCCTGTTCTTGGCATTTGGTTGTTTCCATCTATAAGCACCTTAGCGGTTCGCCGTTTGCAAGGGTAAACCCATAACTTCTGAATACCAATGGATCAGATTGTTTCCACATTAGATCCCTTCCCAATAGACTAAGTGGAGAGCTATTCATAATCATGCAAATTTGTATTAGAATTTAATTCAGAGGTTAACAGTCACCAGGTGAAGAAGTGGCGTAAAGCATGTTTGTGGTTATCCTCTATGGTGATACAATACAGTGAGTATTGTTTTAGGTTTGTTGTTCATCTGCAAACACCTGAAAAGGTTCCTTTAACTGATCCAGTTCATGTTTAGACTCCACTCTGTGGGCATCCCTACTGTTTATCTGATCTATGCTGTTTGGGATTCCACTGCATAGGAAATCTGGGCTGGCCCCCTGTTGGTGTGTGTGCGTGTCTGTCTGGCTCTGCAGCAGGGGCTGAGGGGTGTGTCCCGGGATGGGGGCGTGTGGCGGGGGGGTTAACTGTTTGTGGGGGGGTGTGTCCCCTTATGGGGGCCATTCTCTCGCCCAATGTCCAAATCTCCCACAACGAAAACACTGATCATTCTGTACGTCATAGTCTGGGTGGCCAGCATGTCCCCAACCCCATAGTACGCTTATCCATCCTTACTGTATGCTTTACCACTTCTCGATTAGATGAACACTACTTAATAGGATTGGCACTTTTTATTTGTATTTTTAAATTTATTCATTTATAAAAAAAAAAAAATTAATTAATTAGGTGAACACAATATCAGGCAGCAAAGTTGTCTATATTATGAAAAAATTATATTGTGATAGCTTGCTGTGCTGTACCTCTGTACCGCCGTTCTATAAATAACCTGTTAGTGGACCTTGGAGGAGCACAGAGGGCGCCTTCACAGCATTTTCTCTACAATCCATCCAATACACAGCAATCTCTATACCAATAGATTTTTTTAACTTGTGTCAATGCCACACAAACTCTACAGACAACTGCAAAATACTCCAAATTGTCCAGCATAGAATCAGAGGGAACACTTGGGAACACATCAAAGTATCTTGTAACTTAATTTTTGTTATGACAATGTACAGTATGTGTGTGGACAGTCAGCGCAGCGTGTCTGGACTTTCATAGAGAGGAGAACCAACCAATGGCCCTTTTCCTTTTCTCTCTACCACTCACACACACACACTGCCAACAACTCTCTTGAAATATATGTTAGGTTTGTTTTTTTTGTTTTTTTCCTTTCCTCTTCCGTATCCTCACGGGTTTTAAAATAATGCCATGATTGCACTTTCATGGTCCTATGTACAGTAGTTCTGGGTTTTGCTTGCTTGGATCATGGACAGACTTGCTGTTGTCTATTTCAACCTTGAGCTCTATCTGAGGCACCTGCTATTGCCTTCTGTCTGTCCCATAACAGTTTACATTTCTCCCACTCAGCGAACGTCTCTCGTAGACATGGAAAACCCAGTTTGGGTCTCTCACCCTCTCATATATTCGGGCCAGTGGCTACTTTAGACGTGAGATTAGAGACGTTATTCGGGAGGATTTTAGCCATTTTATACAACTTTTGCTTTCTGATTTCCCCATTTCCAACCCCCGTCAGACAATCCTTCACCAGAACCAGGCCACCAAATACTACTATTTTGACGAGTATCCCCGTACCGAAACAGGTCCGTCGGGCAGTGAAAGAACTATCGCTCACACACAGGGTCTCTCCGGGCGGGTCCCTCTTCCTCAGTTTGATGAGGGGGGAATTTCCCTGAACTCTTGATAAGAGTCCCCAGCGCTGGTTGACCCTGAATGCCTGTGGCTGAGCGGTAGAGATTCTTCCCTGCCTTTTTATTTTTTTTTAATTTTATTGTATTTTGTCTTATTAATTTTTATGTTATTTTTTTATTTATTTTATTCACCGTGCCTCTCTGAGAGGCCTCTGAGACCGGGTTGTAGGAATTAAACCTCTACAACCAGGCATTCGGTTCAGGCATGTTACCTCTGAGTCCGATCATCCGCGTTCGCCGACCGGGCATCCACGTCTCACAGACGGGGCATCCGCGTTCGCCGACCGGGCATCCGCGTCTCTTAGAGACCGGGCTTCCAATATAGATCCAGCTACACTGGGTATCCGATTCAGGATAGCTACTCCTATCGGGGATTCATCTTGTATTGTATTTTTTTTTATTTTATTGTATTTTGTCTTATTAATTTTTATGTTATTTTTTATTTATTTTTTCTTATGCGCATCTAAATCCTAATTGGGAATACCGGAGAGAGTAAGCACAATTCTTATTAAAAAATAAGATTGAAACTTACCTCTGTCCAGTATCCCACTTCTGACACCAAATTGTTATGCGCAGTTTCGAGCGGTCATCTATTGTGGCTGGAGTTCAGGTTCAGGTTCTGGATTGTCTGTAGCAAAGCAGCGAGCTCGGGAATCAATGTGACACAAGGCAGTATCACCAGGAATGATTCAAAGTTTATTTACATACACAGAGCATATATACAGTTTGCATGGGAGAAAGAGAAGCATTTACATATAGACACAACAGACATAGAAACGCCTCCAAGACAGCCATTCAGGGAGCAGGGACAACAAGGCCGTCCATGGAGACCCTTCCGTCCCCACACCCCAGACAGCCAATCCGGAGACGCCAGGACCCCAGGCCCCACGTGGGGATGTAACAGACAGACAAACAGTTAACTTGAAGCACGGATATCATGGCCTCCCGTGCCACACAAAGAGGTGCAGAGACTGCAAGGTCTCACGTTGAGCCCTTGCGTGGGACCGCCAGTCCAGATAGAAGACGCGCAACCGGTTCCCGGTTGCGTCATAACAATTGTGGAAAAAGTAAAAGACTTATGTTCTCTTAATCCCAGTTCCTTACATGTTCCTGTTTATTCTGTGTGAAGGCTGAACGGCTGTCATCTGTCAGAGAGATGCTGTGAAGCTCTGGCCTCAGTTCTCAGCTCCAACTCCTCTAGTCTGAGAGAGCTGGACCTGAGTACCAATGATCTGCAGGCTTCAGGAGTGAAGCTGCTCTCTGCTGGACTGGGGAGTCCACACTGTACACTGGAAACTCTCAGGTCAGCTTTACTCAATGTGCCAACACTTACACCACCAGGCTCAATATCAGGAGACAGAACATATTGACATTCATAAAAGTACAAATACACACCAGTAAATACATAATTTCCTTAGGTATAAGCTCCTTAAAGGTTTTTTCCATTATAGTAGGGCTATAATGGAAAAAAAACTTGGCTAAACTTTTGATTCATTGTGGAAAAAGTAAAAGACTTATGTTTCAGATTCAGACAACTTTATTAATCCCCGGAGGGCAATTCAGTTTACAGCTACCAGGCAGGTGAACACATACAGTCATACAGTCATACAGCCACATTCACATGTCAGTTGCAACATAAACAGAAATGTAAATAAGAATAAGTAGATAAGTAGATAAAAGAGAATATGCAACCATCTTGAACTGCAGTCAGTTAGTTAATCGCTGAAGGAATGAAGGAGTTTGAATATCTGTTTGTTCTCCTCGGTGGGGCGAGATACCGCCATCCAGAGGGCATTAAAGAAAAGTCGGCAGAAAGACTGATCTGGTTGGTCTATTATTCTATTTGCTTTTTGGATCACCCGTTCCTTCCACAGAGAGCCCAAGTCCTTCAGCGGGACTCCAATAATCCTGGAGCAGACTTTAACAATATTGTTTAAGCTGTTTCTGTCCCTCACAGACAGTCCATCAAACCAACAGATAAAAGAAAGTGAAAAGACTTTCAATGAAAGAATGATAAAAAGTACATAAAGTGCTCTCTCAGGTGCTGCTAATCATCCAGGGGCGGCACTGGCGCCCGGGAGCCTGGAGACATGATCGCGATCGTGACAGTACCCCCCCCTCAACGGGAGCCTCCTGGCGACCCACGATGACCGCTGGCACCGTCGGGCGGACGACCTGGAGGCAAGGCAGAGGCCGAGCGGGCACTGTCGGGCGGGATGACCTGGAGGCAAGGCAGAGGCCGAGCCGGGACCCTCCAGTGGACGACCTGGAGGCAGGACAGAGGCCGAGCCGGGACCCTCCGGTGGACGACCTGGAGGCAGGACAGAGGCTGAGCCGGGACCCTCCGGTGGACGACCTGGAGGCAGGACAGAGGCTGAGCGGGACCCTCCGGTGGACGACCTGGAGGCAGGACAGAGGCCGAGCCGGGACCCTCCGGTGGACGACCTGGAGGCAGGGCGGGGGACACCAGTGCCGTCGGAGTGGGGACCAGGACCGGGGATGACTGCCACCTGGCAGCAGGAACCAGCAGGAGCTGCGATGGTGCAGCCGGGACTGGGACTCGGGACAGCTGGCACCCGGTAGCAGGGACTGGCAGGAGCTGCGGCGGACCAGCCGGGAACAGGACTCGGGACGGCTGGCACCCGGCAGCAGGGACTGGCAGGAGCTGCTGTGGTCCAGCCGGGACCGGGACTCGGGGTGGCTGGCACCTGGCAGCAGGAACTGGCGGGAGCTGCTGTGATCCAGCCGGGACCGGGACACGGGGTGGCTGGCACCTGGCAGCAGGGACTGGCAGGGGCTGCGGCGGTGCAACCAGGACCAGGACCCGGGATGGCTGTGACCCAGCAGCGGGAAAACAGAACTGCTGCAGTCCAGCCGGAACCGGGACTCAGGGTGGCTGCGACCTGGCCGCAGGGACTGGTGGGAGCTGCTGTGGTCCAGCCGGGACCGGGACTCGGGGTGGCTGGCACCTGGCAGCAGGGACTGGCGGGAGCTGCTGCGGTCCAGCCGGGACCGGGACTCGGGACGGCTGGCACCTGGCAGCAGGGACTGGCAGCAGGGACTGGCAGGGGCTGCGGCGGTGCAACCAGGACCGGGACCCGGGGTGGCTGCGACCTGGCCGCAGGGACCCAGGGTGACTGCCACTTGGCAGCAGGAACCGGCCAGGACTGTGGCAGTGCGGCTGTGACCCAGCAGCGGGATAACGGAACTCCCAGCAGACTCAGGCTTGGGGTTAGTCCGTCAGTGGCAGGACATTATTGCCCAGATCCAGTTGCGCCCTACAGTTGAGCTCCTACCGGCACCGAGCTACGAGGGGTCCCGCCTGGCCCTGGGGGGTCCTCGAAACATCATGACCGGACTACAATTTTGCCAAACAGACTCAGACTCCGAATTCGAGTCCTCTCCAGACACTGACTTGGCCGATTCGGACACGGATTCAGCCGAGTCCAACCCAGAGTATGTCAGCCTCTGGGAGTACCTCGGCGTCCGGTGTGAGCCGATGCCGAGGTACAAGGTCCCCAGCCGGCCCCTGCGGCCAGGTCGCAGCTACCCCACGTCCCGGTCCTGGCAAGCCTGAGTCTGCTGGGTACATTGTTGGTCGGACCATTCTGTCACGAATTGGGGCAGGAGGACCCAATCGCACGACTCAGGACTCGGGGTTATGCTGAACAGAATGTTATTTATTTACCGTGACACAGGTAGGCAGACAGGTGAGGAACCGACAGGCAGGTAGGCATCCATACGGGTAGTCCAACAATTTAACAATAACAAGTAATGTGTAAACAAGCCATAACAATGACATTAGCAATGGTCCGACGACAGTGAGTAGAAACCCGAGGGCTTTATACTGTGCGTGATTGTTCATTGCGGGCAGCCGCGAAAGTAGCGCAGGTGCCGCTAATCATCCAGGGGCGGCACTGGCGCCCGGGAGCCCGGAGACACGATCGCGATCGTGACAATGTGTGTTAGTCATGTGCCCGAGGTCACACCCATGTCCTTTTTTGGGCAACTTCCTGCCTTTGTTCTTTTCCCTCCATTTTCTCTGTTCACCTGTCTCTCATTTTGTGTCGATTAGGTTGAGTATTTAAACCCTGCTTTTTCAGTTCACTTTGTCAGATCGTCACAGCGTGTCACAGCATGTCCTATATGTTACCTGACTGCCACTACCTGTACCTGCCTGCCTGCCTGCCTGCCTGTCTACGAACCCTGCCTGTACCTGGACTCTGTTTTGCCTGCTGGACTGTTTTGTGAATCACTTCAAGGTGATTCGGATCTGCGCTTGATTCTCCTCCCGAGACCGAAGCGATGAACAAATACATAGGGGAATCACTAGCTGCCGGTATCATTTGACCCTCTTCCTCTCCTGCTGGTGCAGGGTTTTTCTTTGTAGGGAAGAAGGATGGCTCCTTGCGTCCTTGCATAGACTATAGGGGCCTAAACAACATCACGGTGAAGAATCGCTACCCTCTTCCTCTGATGTCCTCAGCTTTTGAGTTGTTGCAGGGGGCCAAGATTTTCACTCATCCAAGCTGGCTTGTCACCCGGGCGTCAGACGTACCACTGCTCTCATCAAGCAACGCTTCTGGTGGCCTGCTATGGAGGGGAGTGTGCATGAGTTCGTGGAGGCCTGCTCCGTGTGTGCCCGGAATAAACCTTCAAACCAACCACCTGCCGGCTTACTGCAACCCCTGCCAGTACCCAGGAGACCCTGGTCCCACATCGCCCTGGACTTTGTCACTGGTTTTCCACCTTCTCACGGTAACACCACAGTCCTCACTATTGTTGACCGATTTTCTAAATCAGTGCACTTAGTTCCCTTACCCAAATTACCCTCTGCCACGGAGACAGCTGAGTAACTCGTGCAACATGCCTTCAGGTTACATGGGCTCCCTGCGGATGTGGTCACAGACAGAGGGCCCCAGTTCACCTCAAATTTTTGGCGTGCTTTTTGTAACCTTCTGGGTGCCAAAGTCAGTCTGTCTTCAGGTTTTCATCCCCAGTCAAATGGCCAGTCGGAGCGAGCCAACCAGCAGATGGAGACAGTGCTGCGGTGCCTGACGTCACAGGACCCTACAGCCTGGAGTCTTCAGCTACCGTGGGTGGAGTACTCCATGAACTCCTTGCCGTCCTCCTCGACTGGGTTGTCACCGTTCCAGTGCTGCCTTGGCTACCAGCCTCCAGTGTTCCCGACCCAAGAGGAGGAGGTTGGGGTCCCCTCAGCACAGGCGTTCATCTGACGCTGTCGCAGAACATGGAGGCGGACTCGGGCCACCATTCTTCGCGCACAGTCCAGGACGAAGCATCAGGCAGACCGTCGCCGCACCAGGGCTCCCCACTACTCCTAGGGGCAGCAGGTCTGGCTTTCCACACGTGATATTCCCCTGAAGGTCACCGCCCCAAAATTGAATCCACGCTTCATCGGCCCCTACACCATCGCCAAGGTGGTCAACCCCTCTGCGGTCCGCCTGAACCTCCCCCGTGCCCTCCGCCGCATCCACCCCACCTTCCATGTTTCCCGTGTCAAGCCCTTTGTGTGCAAGCCCCTTTGTCCCAACCCCAAGCCCCCACCTCCCATCACTCGTTGATGGGTCCGAGGTCTACACAGTTCGCCGCCTGCTCGACGTCCGCCGTCGGGGTCACCAGTACCTGCTGGACTGGGAGGGTTACGGCCCCGAGGAGAGGTGCTGGCTCTCTACCCGGAACATTGAGTCCTCTCTCATCAGGGACTTTCACCGTCAGCACCCTGCTCCTTCCACAGTCAACGCCAGGAGGCGTTGGTAGAGGGGGGGGTACTGTCAGGACTCCTGCTTGGACTGTTGTTTTTGTCTCCCCCTACCTGTTGGAGTTTGACAGTTCTGGACTTTGTTTGTTTATATAGCCATGTGTGTTAGTCATGTGCCCGGGGTCACGCCCATGTCCTGTTTTGGGCAACTTCCTGCCTTTGTTCTTTTCCCTCCATTTTCTCTGTTCACCTGTCTCTCATTTTGTGTCGATTAGGTTGAATATTTAAACCCTGCTTTTTCAGTTCACTTTGTCAGATCGTCACAGCGTGTCACAGTGTGTACTATATGTTACCTGACTGCCACTACCTGTACCTGCCTGCCTGCCTGTCTACGAACCCTGCCTGTACCTGGACTCTGTTTTGCCTGCCGGACTGTTTTGTGAATAAATGTCAATCACTTCAAGGTGATTCGGATCTGCGCTTGATTCCCGTTCTGAGTCGTGACATTAAGTATCTTTTCAAGGGATTTCATAATGAGAGATGTAAGAGCTACTGGTCTAAAGTCATTTAGCTCTCTAGGTCTGTTAGACTTCGGCACAGGAATGATGGTTTATGTTTTCCAAATAGAGGGTATCTGGCCACCTTCAGCACACATCTGAAAAAGATGAGAACACTTCACTGAGCTGGTCAGCACAGTGACGCAGTGTGCGTCCACAGATTATTTTCACCTTTTTAAATACATTTTTGACAGTTTCCTGGTCAAACACTAAATCCTTGCTTAAAACAAGAGACTCTTTTAGCATGGAGATATCATTCAAAAATCTGACTTCTCCCAACGAGACAAATTCATTAAATGCACTTGCCAGTTCAGCATCTTTCATACCATCTATGGTGATGAGAGGCTTGGTCTGGCAGGGAGACTGATTAATCGATGCCATGGATTTTATCCCCTTCCAAGCTGCTCTGAGGTCACCACTAGTAAACTGATTTTCAATGTTATTCTTATACCTCAGTTTTGCCCTCTTTATTTCCACCTTAACCTCCTGGACGCAGCCTTAATATCCTGGTTGTTGCCAGTGTAGAAAGCCCTTTTCTTTTTAATTATCACTGATTTCAGTTCCTTTGTGACCCAAGGCTTATTATTGGGGTAAGTGGACACCTTTTTAGTTGGAATAATCAGCACTCAAAACATGCCTGAAGAGAAGAAATACTGGCTTCTGACCAGATTTTAACAGATTTTTCCTCAGGCTTAAGGCGTCTGAAGCAGGGTTTGTACATTGGCATGAGAAAGACACTTTTATGATAAGAAGCACCAAATGAAGGCATGGGCAGAGATTTCTAAGCTCCGCCAACTGAGCCATGGCAGAGATCAATTATGGTATGTTCTCTAAATCCCAGTTCCTAACATGTTCCTGTTTATTCTGTGTGAAGGCTGAATGGCTGTCATCTGTCAGAGAGATGCTGTGAAGCTCTGGCCTCAGTTCTCAGCTCCAACTCCTCTAGTCTGAGAGAGCTGGACCTGAGTAACAATGATCTGCAGGATTCAGGAGTGAAGNCCCCAGTTTCCTGGTCAAACACTAAATCCTTGCTTAAAACAAGAGACTCTTTTAACATGGAGATATCATTGAAAAAATCTGACTTCTCCCAACGAGAAAAAAATTTATTAAATGCACTTGCCAGTTCAGCATCTTTCATACCATCTATGGTGATGAGAGGCTTGGTCTGGCAGGGAGACTGATTAATCGATGCCATGGATTTTATCCCCTTCCAAGCTGCTCTGAGGTCACCACTAGTAAACTGATTTTCAATGTTATTCTTATACCTCAGTTTTGCCCTCTTTATTTCCACCTTAACCTCCCTGGACGCAGCCTTAATATCCTGGTTGTTGCCAGTGTAGAAAGCCCTTTTCTTTTTAATTATCACTGATTTCAGTTCCTTTGTGACCCAAGGCTTATTATTGGGGTAAGTGGACACCTTTTTAGTTGGAATAATCAAGTCCTTACAAAATGTGATATAAGATGAGACTGTGTCAGAAAGATCATCAATGTTGTCACAACCATCATAAAAACACTGCCAGTCTGTGCACTCAAAACAGAAGCAAGGTTTGTACATTGGCGAGAGACACTTTTATGATAAGCACCAAATGAAGGCATGGGCAGAGATTTCTAAGCTCCGCCAACTGAGCCATGGCAGAGATCAATTATCGTATGTTCTCTAAATCCCAGTTCCTAACATGTTCCTGTTTATTCTGTGTGAAGGCTGAATGGCTGTCATCTGTCAGAGAGATGCTGTGAAGCTCTGGCCTCAGTTCTCAGCTCCAACTCCTCTAGTCTGAGAGAGCTGGACCTGAGTACCAATGATCTGAAGGATTCAGGAGTGAAGCTGCTCTCTGCTGGACTGGGGAGTCCACACTGTACACTGGAAACTCTCAGGTCAGCTTTACTCAATGTGCCAACACTTACACCACCAGGCTCAATATCAGGACACGTATAACATCTTAGAAAAGGAAACTTCACACACCCAAATATAGAATATTTATGAGAATGAATCATCCATTAGTGTGTGTGTGTGTGTGTGTGTAGCTTGTCTGGCTGTCTGGTCACACAGGAAGGCTGTGCTTCTCTGGCCTCAGCTCTGAGCTCCAACCCCTCCCATCTGAGAGAGCTGGACCTGAGCTACAATCACCCAGGAGACTCAGGAGTTACGCTGCTCTCTGCTGGACTGGAGGATCCACGCTGGAGACTGGACACTCTCAGGTATGGAGAGGACAGCTCAGCACTCAGGGACAATGTCTCCTACAAGGATCCAAGCAGCCGCTAGATGGAGTGTCTTCAAAACACAGCTGTAACTCTAATGTTGTGTACAAAGTGATGATGCAGCAGATGATGAATATGAATGTTTCCATGTTTAGAGACAACATCTCTCTTTGTTTCCCCCCCAGTGTGGAGCACGGTGGAGTGTGGAGGCTGAAACCAGCTCTAAAGAAGTGTAAGTGTGTGTTTAGTTTGATTCATCACAACACACACACACTAACTATTTAGATGGAACGTCCGTCCACACAGCAGGAGGTGACGTCCGTTGAGAGAGAGAGAGAGAGAGAGAGAGAGAGAGAGAGAGAGAGAGAGAGAGAGAGAGAGAGAGAGAGAGAGAGAGAGAGAGAGAGAGAGGCCTGTTTTCAACAAGTGTGCACATAGCGGTGCCGAAACTATAAGGTCCGTCTCTCCATGTCTGAAGCTCATCACCAGATTCAGACACGAGAGAAAAGAGTTGCGAGCTCAACCAATCACTGACGAGCAGACCGATAACACACAGAGAGAGAGAGAGTGAAGCCGCTTTTCCACCAAAGTGAACCGAGAACTGGTTCTGGGCTGGTGCTAGTGCCAGTTCGGAGCTGGTTCAACTGAAGAACCGGCTTGCTTTTCCACCGGCTAGAGAGCCTCGAGAGCCAACCCGCCCCTACGTCATTACGTCACTGTACGTCTGTATAAGTCTCCGCCTTCCCAGCAACGCGAGCACAACAAGAACAATCGCGATACGAGTGATCTTGTTTTTGTAATTGTATATTTTGTTACGACCTGTTCTGTCATAACTCAAATAAAAACTGAATCTTATTTGTTTCTCTATTTAAGTATACTGAAGCAGACATGTTAACAAAATGTTTATTTAGAAAAAAAAACCAATGCTGCTCCGTTAATTCGCGGTTCTGATGGGGGGGGGGGCTCTGTTAATTCGCCGTTCTGATGGGGGGTGCGCTGTTAATTGGTGGGGACATGTCCCCAGCGTCCCCACTAAATTCTACGCCCATGCTCGGTACCATGCTCAGTTTCTATTAAACATCCATAAACGCCAACTCGGTTGCATCTCTTTATTTCAATATTCCTTGGCTAAGAATATTACAAGGTTAACGTTGCGTTGCCAAAGTGGTATCGGTGCGGTTGTATCGGAGTAGTCACTTCCATTGTCGGGGTTTGTTGTGAAATGGAGCTCAGAAAGTTTTTGGCGGACTTGCTAATCCCGCCCCCAGCCCGCCCCCAGCCTCTGACGTAGTCGGTTCTTAGTTGGTTCAACTCTGGCCCAGCAAAGAGTTGGAGCCAAGAACGAACCAGTTTTTCGGGCCGGGAGCCGGTTCTTTGTCTGTGGAAACAGGAAGAACTGGTTCGTTTTAGGCTCTGGCTCCGAACCGGCCCAGAAAACGCCTTGGTGGAAAAGCGCCTTGAGTGAGAGAGAGGTCTGAATATTACAACAGTTTCATAAGCCCTATTCGCACGGGACTAGTATTACCTGGGGACCTCATGTGATTTATAAATTACCCCCCCCACCTCTGTGTTTAGTGCGGGATAAGCGAAGTCTGTATTTTTACTCGAATTGAATGATTTTATCCCCCGGATACAGGGCCGCCCCTCCCTACACGCAGATCACGCGCTGCGCGTAGGGCCACATCTTACATGGGTCCCACATTTTGCGCGATGGGCCGCATTTTCCACAATATGCGGAAAGGATGTGAAATTGCACTGCCGTGAGGCGCGCAACTAGCCCCAAGTCAGTGTCTCCCGGGGGGGGGGGGGGGGGGCGTGCGAATGGCAAGGTTCCGTTGATATTTGGTTCTGATTGGGTGGGGGGGGGCAATCTGCGAAGAAAAGTACCGTGACAGCCTCAAAAAAGGCGCGGAGAAAACAAAAAACTCACAGAGATGCCGATTCGCACGGGACTAATATTATCACATGACCTCTGTGTTGGGCGAAATATGGTCGGTAATTTGCGGTGGAATTTTTACTTTACAAATTACGGACATGGCAGATTCGCACGGGATTAAGATCACAGACGACCTCCGCAATTATTACAAATTACTAAAGGTCCCCAGGTAATACTAGTCCCGTGCGAATAGGGCTATAGTCTGAAATATGACAGCCGAGAGAGAGAACACAATTCTGACCTTTCCCATATTAAATTTTGAATGCAACAAATGACAGATAAACTATAAGACTCAACATGTTTTATTAGTGTCAACAGGACATACTAACATCCATCACTTGCAGGTTATTTAAATGACTCCTATGTGATGAAGTCCATCATCAGTGTATTTCTGTGTGCTTTAGCAGACTAATCATGTCTTGTTCTCCCATCAGATGACTGTGAACTCACACTGGACCCAAACACAGCCAGCAGAGAACTCTCTCTGTCTGAGGACAACAGAAAGGTGACGAAGGTTAGAGAGCAGCAGTCTTATCCTCATCACCCAGATAGGTTTGACCCCAGGCCCCAGGTGTTGTGTAGAGAGAGTCTGACTGGCCGCTGTTACTGGGAGGTAGAGTGGGGAGGATGGGTTTATATAGGAGTGACATACAGAGGAATCACAAGGAGAGGAAAGGGTGGTGACAGCGGCTTGGAGGGAACAACAAGTCTTGGACTCTTTATTGTACTGATGATGATTACTATGTCTGGTACAACGGTAGTAGAACACACATCCCTCTCCGCCCCTCCGGCTCCAACAGAGTAGGAGTGTATGTGGACCGGCCTGCTGGCACCCTGTCCTTCTACAGAGTGTCCCCACATGTAGGAGGCTTCTCAGACAGACTGACACACATCCACACCTTCCAGCTCACATCCACCCAGGAGGACCTCCTCCCTGGGTTTAGGTTATGGAGGTATGGTAGCTCAGTGACTCTGTGTCGATTGTAGCAGTAAACACACACACACACACACACACACACACACACATATACAGAGACACACGTATATACACAAACAAACGCAAACATAAAAACACACATACATATACACACACACACCCACACACACACAATTACACACTCACATGTGGGATGTGTGTGTGTACCCACACACACACACACACACACACATATATAAATACATACATAAATACATATAGAAATCCACACACACACTATCTGGGGGGTTCCACATTCCTGGTGAAGCATTTGTTGTTGGGATGACCGGTTGTTATCTGGACGTACATGTAGAAGAAATGCATGTGGACCCATGGATGTCCATGTATTCCATTGGGTTGTTTTAATAGCAGCTGTTTCTGCTCTTAGGAGGCCACTTGGAGAGTTTAAATACAACACTTTAGTCTTTTGGTTGATTTAAATACTTGCACTCAACTATACTCCAAATGCTGCATTCTATTGGGCTTCTGTCAAGTTTAGTGTGATAAACCATGAAAGGTTGTGACTTTAATATGCTTGGAATATACTCCCCATTAACACCAGACACACCAAAAGTATTTTTCTATTTTTTTATATTTTCTTTCAAAAAGTCACGAAAACAAAATGTGATGAATCTCATATCAATGTTATTGTGGTTATTGCTGATTCTGAACCTTTAATTGTTTTCATGTCTTGTAGATTACTCTCATTTATTGTTCCATATAATTGAGTAATTTTAAATGAGTAATTGTACTTATTTTCTGAGTTGTGTTGTTTTGTGGTTGTTCTTTGTGGTTTTATTGATACTGTGTGATTTTAATCATTGTTTTATTTGTTATTGTTTTTGTGTAGGAAGACTAGCAACCACTTTGTGGAAGATAATGTTGATCCAAATAAAGAATAAAGAATAATATATTTCATAGGGTTGACGAAAGAATGTTTTACAATGATTTTCACATTTTTATTATATTTAAAATGTTGATTAATCCAAAATCTTTTTTATCCTACAATATTTTACATATTTTCACACATTTACAGTTTCATCCCAACAGTTTTTATTTTTCTAAGCCTCACATGGAAATTTTTCAGATGTAATTATATTCATAATGCAAGTGGTCTGTGGGAAAAGCTGATGATGTTCATGTTGTGAACGACTTTAAAGTGAATATTGATTCCTTGTGTTGTGTTGGGGAACAACACGGCAGCAGAACACGTTCAGTTATTAGAGATATGTGCTCATCTGCTTATGATTTGTAATCTCCGCTACTTCTGTTATTTTAGTCCTTCTGCTTATTGTGTACATGTAAGGGACACTTTATGCTGTTGTGTTTGTTCATAAAGCGTCACGGTAATAAACAAGTCAGGGGATCCAACTGAATGTTGTCGTGTGTTCAGCCAATGATTCTTCCCGGTTCTTCAGTGTCAATCTTCCAAGCTCAGCACATGTTTCTCCAGAGCTCAGGGCCGTGTTTCACACAGCAGGTTAGGATCGGTTTAAGTTTGAACCAGAACTCGGACTCAAGCCAGCGCCTCCTTGAGCTGACTTGAGTTTACGTTCCTCAAAGGCAGATTCTAAAATGCAGGAACCTGTGATCGTGCTCGAAGATAATCGTAGGGGCTGTTCCGATTCTCTCAACGCCAAGGAAAGGGTGCTTCAGTGCTTCCTTTCATACCTCCTTTAGCGTAGGACACACTACCCCTTCCTTCACGAAAAGGAAAGGAGATAGTGGCGTCCCACAATTCCTTGCGGCGGGAACGTCAAATAGTGACGCGCCGTTCGGCTGTTCACAGGAAACAGCCGATCCTCACGTACACAACAACACAGCCGATCCTCACGTACACAACACAGCCGATCATCACGTACACAACACAGCCGATCATCACGTACACCACACAGCCGATCATCACGTACACAACACAGCCGATCATCACGTACACAACAACACAGCCGATCATCACGTACACAACAACACAGCCGATCATCACGTACACAACACAGCCGATCATCACGTACACAACAACACAGCCGATCATCACGTACACAACACAGCCGATCATCACGTACACAACAACACAGCCGATCATCACGTACACAACAACACAGTCGATCATCACGTACACAACAACACAGTCGATCATCACGTACACAACAACACAGCCGATCATCACGTACACAACAACACAGCCGATCATCACGTACACAACAACACAGCCGATCATCACGTACACAACAACACAGTCGATCATCACGTACACAACAACACAGCCGATCATCACGTACACAACAACACAGTCACTAGGGGGCAACACAACAACACGGCTGGACAGTACGAGTCCTCCAGTCGTGACAAGGAGAGAACTGGAGTTGGAGGTGGGTGGAGGTGGCCGGAGGTAGGTGGAGGTAGGCGGAGGTGGGTGGAGGTAGGTGAAGGTGGGTGGAGGTGGGTGGAGGTATGTGGAGGTAGGTGAAGGTGGGTGGAGTTAGGTGGAGGTATGTGTCGGTGGGTGGAGGTGGGTGGAGGTGGGCGGCGGGAGGTGGAGGTGGGTGAACACACATGCACGCAAACAAGCATACACTCACAAGCACATGCACGCAAACATACACAAGCATGCACACACACATGTACGCACAAGCACACATGCACACACTCATGCATGCAAACAAACATACATGCACAAGCACACACACATGCACGCAAACACACATGCACACACACACACACACATGCACGCAGACACACATGCACACACAAGCACACACATGCACACATGCACGCAAACACACACACATGCACGCACAAGCACGCACACATGCACGCAAACACACACATGCACGCACAAGCACGCACACATGCACGCAAACACACACACATGCACGCACAAACACGCACATATGCACGCAAACACACACAAGCATGCACACACACATGCACACACACATGCATGCGAACAAACATACACGCACAAGCACACACACATGCACACAAACACACATGCACACACATATGCACGCAAACACACACAAGCATGCACACACACATGCACGCACAAGCACACATGCACACACACATGCATGCGAACAAACATACACGCACAAGCACACACACATGCACACAAACACACATGCACACACACACACATGCACGCAGACACACATGCACACACAAGCACACACATGCACGCACACACACATGCATGCAAACACATGCATGCACACACACATGCACGCACAAGCACACATGCACACACACATGCATGCGAACAAACATACACGCACAAGCACACACACATGCGCACAAACACACATGCACACACACATGCACGCAGACACACATGCACACACACACACACACATGCACGCAGACACACATGCACACACAAGCACACACATGCATGCACACACACATGCACGCAAACACACACACATGCACGCACACACACATGCACGCAAACACACACACATGCACGCACAAGCACGCACACATGCACGCAAACACATGCATGCACACACA
>PIJE02005119.1:8599-20817 GCA_002895965.2 Coryphaenoides rupestris | reverse complement strand
GTGTCCGTTCTGACCGTTCCCGTCCTCTCCCTCTCCGGAGCCCGCTAGGTGTAACCTGTCTGTTGATCTGGCTTTCTCTCTCGGCCTGATTCATCTCCTCTATCCCAATCGCTCGTGACGTTCTGACTTCTGCTTCTTCTGCCGACTAGGCAGAGTCTGGTACTAAGTGCAGTCGTCTAGACTAAGTCAGGACCCTTGAGAGCACTCTAATGGTGTCAAACAAATCACTCGTCTTAGTCACACATAGGCCAAGCTCATACTATAATCTATTATATATATACTACTTAACCATACAGAATTATATCTATACATACCCCAATTCACATAAACACAGCACTTCACAATTATATTATATATTTTATATTTATTTATGAATACATATCGGTGATTAGTAGTCACCTATAAAATAAGAAAACAATATAAGCAATACGTATTGAGTCATTTGGTGCTGAAGCATGCACTCCCAACGATTTCAAACTGTACCTTTTCTTTATTCGTCGACCAGATGCCCTATGTGCATACAACTACAGACCGTTTATTTTCATTTAATAGACAGATTAATCATGAATTGTTTTGCATCTGCAATGTGCGAGGAAATCTTGTGGCTGCCTCTCACGGGTGCTTGCGTGATTTTACAAAATTGACACATTTTACAACCCCCCACAACCGAGAGATTCAGCAACACTTCACCCCGACGAGCACAGCAACGGGATGCCAATCGCAGCAAGGTTGGTTCGGCCTCACAGAAAGCGAAACTGATTGGAACTCAATCATCCTCGCACAAATATCATTGCGCTCACTAGTCACACACAGACAACACCACGAATATTCACATCACAACAGATATGGCATCCCCAGCCGTTAGTGGAATATGCGTTCAACCAACACACACACCACATCTCTTTACTATCGTGTATGGGCATGAGGGGGAAGGGTGGTTACTTTGAAAACTCAGAAATGCTTAGACTTACTGTAAAATTGTGTTATTATAAAATTTTTTTTCTTTATTCTAAATTGTTTATTTCTCTTGTTTATTATTCTATGCTAATGCAATTTCTGACCCTACAAGAATTTTTTTCCCGGGATCAAATAACAGTTGTTATCTTATCTGATCTAATATGAGCAGAGGGGGATAGAATTTTGGGACCAACGGACAGTCTGCCGATTCGCAGCCTTTGTATTTTGGACAGAGACACTCACACACGTGTGTGGTGTGTGTGTAACAGTGGGTATCCCAATTCGCTGCCGATATCCCACTATACCCCAGCCAATGTATTCCCACGAACACCCAGGAGTCATCCAACCCCTCAGCCCCCCAACGACATGCACACATGCAATCGTTTCCGCAAGCATAATACCGGAGACCCCAGCCGGTAGCAACGATCTCTTATAAGTGTGTAGGTTAGTGGTTAGAACGCTTGTGGTCGTGTGTGGTCCGACGGTGAGCAGGTCGAATGCGCTCGCGCACTAGGGGCCTAGGATAGGTCTGAGGCAGCCTGAGCTGTAGTAAGAGCACCAGCAGTGATCCCGTTCTGTGTAGTACCCAGGCAGGCGTGGCTGAACGTGATGTGAGGGACTTGTGGAAAGTGGCAGCTGTCTAGCCGTGGGTGTGAAGTCGATGTGTGGTAAAGCTGCAGTGGTCACAAGGTAAGGTAATCCAAGCACCCTGTGCTCACTGGCAAGTAAAAGGGGAGCACACGAGACTGTGTCACCAGGGCAACCACATTATGCCTGACATAACAATGCATGTCTCGCCGTCCTGTGAGCCTCGTGAGTCAGTAATGAGCCTCATATTAAGCATCCCGGGTTGGCCAAAGACAGCTATGAACGGCAAATGCTGATAGTAACGCATCTACTCCAGGTATTATCTACTAAAAGGAGGACCTACTAGAGTGAGGGAGCAGAGTGGGCAATATGCGTTGGCTATCTAATCCATATATGTGACTTATTTCCCTCCAGCCAGCTCATCGTGGTGCTCATCATCTTGATAGAATCAGCCGAGATCAATCACCAGTTTCTATATGCCATGATGGATTTATATAATTGGATATCTAATGCTCATATATGTTATTTTATTAAAAAAACTGATTCCTGTGATGTTTGATGGGTCTGAGAAAATATACTCACCAGCATTGGGAATCTTACTTACTACCTTGGTAATATAGTGACCCTTCTCTCTAATCCATATTTGCACTCCGATAATACTGGAAGTTAAAAATATATTTTAAAATAATTACATGCTGGATATTTCAGCTGGGATACATAACATCAGTTCAGTTTTTATAAATAACTCAGCAGAGGCCTCACAACAACAACAAAAGGAGCAGAGTGTTGCCAAGGCATTCCCTGTCCCCAGTGCTTCTAAACAAGTGGGATCCTCATACCTAAGCCTCGGCGAGCCAGTGTATCTGTTGTGCAATAGCACCTCTCCACCATACACATAAATATCCATATGTTGGCAATTAGAATGGAGGCCTCTAGTTAATTTGAGGCGATATTGGAAAAAACTCTACCCTAAAAATGACGCCAATTCTTGGTGCAGAGGACTAGGGAAGGGGTCATTGACTAGAGTGGGCGAAAGCCAGACGGCAAAATCGAGACAGTGTAAAGCAGCCACCTTTCCCATTCGGAGGTGCTATTTTCTCATGCTGGCGCCCAGTAGACACTGTGGCTGTCTATAGCCTCATGAGAGCACACTAGAGAGCATGGGAACAGCTAGTATTTGAAAAACACCTAGACGGGAATTGAGAGTTCAAGCAGACAGGACAGTTAAGGCATCACAGATCCAGCCACGGAGTAAAACAAACTATGTGCCGTGATTCCCAAATTTTCGGTGAATCGGGAGCATAGCCATAGTTGAACATAGGTATAACTCTTTTTAAATGTAGTTTGGCCCTCCATTTAACATTCGGATGACTCCAAGTTAGAGGGAACATGCGGTAGAGGCTGGGCTCACTTTCCTAAGTGCCCGGACTATGCCCACAGACTGAGACTGGAATGTAGTATCATGTTGGTCTTTTGAAAGATGGATAGAATAATAAATCAATTCAATGAGTATAGAGAACTCGACAGTTTTCCACTGGAACTAAGAGGTGTAGCGACCAGTACAGCATTTTCAGGATGAAAAAATGGAGCGTAAGAGCTTGCCAACTCAGACAAAGGACTTCTGCCATGACTGGAGGGGGAAAGGATGCAGTGACCAAGTGTAGAATGCTCCACAGACAATTGGGGAGGGATGCGGTCAGATAGTCACAGCCATTGGAGGAGGGCAAGCAAGATGGGGGGAAGGCAGCAGAAAGAGCCAATAACTTGCTGGTTATGGAACATGGAGAGAGGAGCAAGAAGCTGGAGCCAGGAGGAGGAGATGGGGATCTGACAAGTCTCCTACTGGCGCAAAGGCTACATTCACATGAAAGGGTGAAGGAGAAGCATCTCACAGATGCATTTTATAACTTATTATCTTGTTTAATAAATATCACAAAACGTTTACTTTTTAATCATGTTTCTTTGTTGCGATCACCTGAGCCTGTTCATGAACAGCGAATATCTGTATATCATACTCAGTATAATCATAGACTTTTAATTTATATATAAAGCAAGGTACATACAGATCATGAGTTCCAAAAGATTCATTTACAAATATAATTGAAGTATAGAATTAGATTAGTCTAGAAAATGAGGAATATAGTTAAATAGTATGTATATAATGGGTATTCAGTATGTTAATGTTACACGTGTGTTGCCAATCTGTCCTAATTTGGCATCATTAGTCACACTTGATTGGTTGTGTGTGTCACTTGTGTCGTGAGTGTTGATGAATTGGAGCTGCTGAACAATTTCTCTTCAGTCAACCGCGCTGAAATGTTATAAAATAGGTGAGTGCTGGGTGACTGCTATACAGGTTGGGTGCTTGAACGCTTTGCCAGTCAATTGCGCCGACTGTAGGGGTAATGAACTTGAACTGCTCATGAACTGTTATCTCTCCTGAACAGCCAGCCAAGCTATAGCAGCCGACACACCACCAGGCCCAAGCGCTGTTTGCAGGTCAGCGGGATTCCTAGAAAGCATCGTAGCATCCACAGCAGCAGCTGTGAAGATGGTGCAATGAGTTATCTCAGCCTAAGAGCACTCATGAGGAGGGCTGAAAACACCTATATCTGATAGGATCTTCAGGAGATAGTGTTTTTTGCTTGTGCTATATATTTCTCAGGGATTAGTTGTCTGATTGTCTGGCCGTAATATTATCTTTGGCCATAGCAAGGTCGGTAATGCGTACGGCCGCACCAGCACCCTCGACACACACAAATCGAAAGGCGAAGATCCTACGTGCAAGTCACGTGTGCTCAAGTACCCATACCCAGCATGGCGTTCAGAAGTTTAGATGTCGAGAGGAACACGATTCTCAATGACCCCCTCAACTGCCCTGTATTTACCCACACCCCGGATTGAGGATACCTAACTCCACCTCAACAATTTGTAAAATGGTTTCGGCTCCAATAGTGGAAGCGACCTACTTAAGAGCTTGCCCTACTGGGGCATGCCTTACATTAGTTGACACTGCTTATCAGTGGTAACATAGACTGGTGTGGAGGAACCATGCTTGTGCGTGTGAAAGTAAAATCTGAGAGCAAAAATATTAATTTGTAAAAATAATGACAAAAAATAATTTGATCATATGATATAATGATAAATGGTGCTCTACAGTGGAATGGTGGAAATCGCAGGCCTCGCCAGTCGCTTTGACAATGGGTGACATGTAAAATGGAACCCCATGAAATAATATGGTCATTGAATGATCGTTTTATTCATAAATAATAAAGATCAGTTGGGAAGTAGCTGGGAGCACCACACTGAAAGCAAGCAGGTCCGCTAAGGCTAGTAACAAATATAGGCGACTAGAGGGTCGGCTGATGGCGCACATGGCTCTCTTGGTGGAAGTAGATGGGTCATAGTGTTCCACAATAATTGGCCGAGAGGGTGCACTGTGGGCTCACTTGGTGGTGGCTAGTCATGAACTGAAACTGGAGGGCACGGCACACACCGACGCTCCCTAGCAATATGTCCACTCACTAATTACATTTTTATATTCTTGAATGAGGCTTCCAGCGCAGGACACGGCTGGAGGCCAGCCGGACTGCGGAGGGAAAACAGGGTGTGAATGAGCACTTCAACAGTCGATGGTCTCGCAAGCAGACTCAAGCACTATTTGGTGTAGCCTTTTAAAAAAGTGTCTGGAGGTCTCTGCCTATTCAAATTTTTAGACTGGGATTAATACTTCTAACAGAGTGATAGCGATCAGGCTCCATGACACCATAACAGATTGTACACCGGTCTCCTCTACAGTGGCGGAATGGGAGTGGGTCGTGTAAAGTCGTTGGGTGCCGTGGTTTTATTATGTTCAAGGGTTTATGTTAAATGTTATGTTTATAGTTGGAGCATTCTCTATGTGTGTACCGTGCGGTGTGATCTGTAGTTGCCTCGCTCAACCTGTGAGGCACCAGTACCAGTCTCGTTCCATAATCTAAGGAGGGAGGTGTGTGCTATTACGGACTCCGAGTTGCAGCGGTCGTCGTCCGGACTGCCGCCGACCTTGGCCGAGCACAGACTTACCGTGGCTGCTTAAGGTCGTAGACACGACTACCTACACACGGATATTATATAACCATTGTCGTGTAAGCTAGTGTTTGGAATACCTAGGCTTACATTAAATTTATTTCAGAGTACAACCATAATTAAGCATCACGTAGCCTGGGAGGCTCGTTCAACTAAAATGGTTTCCCGAACAAGACCCCTGTGTCACAATATGATTTAGAGAAGGGTGAAGGGTTTTTTAACATTCATGGTCTCAATCAGTTAGGGCCCTGGCTGTCCAAGTGACGAAATATCGAATCACGTAACAAGTTTTTGTGAAGGCTGAAACACATCTTAGAATCACACACAATACGCTCTCATCGGTAAACATACTACCAAACCAAAAACATCACGCGCCACGTTCCGGGACCCATTGTCGCATGCATACCATCCATGATCGATCAGGCAAAAGTTGATATGGAGAACGACTGAATTGTGGACGTGGTCCGTGCTAAAAGAGTCCAGGGGTCTCTGCGCCTGCGAAGGGGTCTTCGGCGGAACCCATGTTGAAGGAAGCCCGGATTGAACGAGCCGCAGGCAGTACCGAGTCCGTGGTGCTTCCCCACAATATCGAGCACGGGGGAAAACCAGAATCGGAGTACCCTCCACCGTGGGCCCAGTGCCCGGGTGCGCGCGAATACCGCGATAAGCCACGCCGCCAGCAAAATCTGCCAATTAAGTCGGCTAGCACGCTGTCCCCTAAGTTCGAGCGTCCACGAGTCACGCTGGTGAAAGATCCATCCAATTCTTCTCGTGCTTCCTGATGGCGGCAGTAAGAAACAGCGGGTCTCCAGTAAGATTTCACAGCTATTTCGTAGTAATCTTCTATTGCTACGTACGTGTATTGTGAGTAAAAACATCAATAATAGAGGGAAATGCATTTGTGTTGTCTCGCACCTACTTGAGATACTGCATAAAGAAAAACAAGTGAACAGAAGTCAAAACGAGGTTTATTTTTGAAGCGTAGAAAATAAAAGTAGACTTTATTTTACGGGGGTTCAAAAGCCAACAAAGGCATAGCATTAACACAAAAGGTTTCCCCACACGTTGTCTGCACAGAGATTGGAATGGTCGCACTCCCTGACAGTGACTGGACGTACATCAAAAACGTATAAAGCACAGACCGCTATTCCTCTATTAAAACAGGAAACATGACTCAATAAAAGTCCATGCCCAATATCACCAGATGGAGCTGATGAACCCCAGTTGATCCTTTGTAAGTAACAAAACCACCCCGGCTTCCAGTTAATACCTGAAAAAATGCGAAAATTAACTCTCACATTTGGGATCATGATGTGGGTGTGAAGAGAGGAGTAGGTCCCCACAGATATGAAATTTCGCAGAAACGGTTTAAACGACTTAGGACACTTAATAAAGGCGGTTCTACATGGTGTGTGTGTTCTTGTGAATGCACAGGACATGTGGCCGATGGCAGCAGGCACCTACCGAATACAGATACAGCTCATGTTAGCTTACTGGCTACATGACAGCAACTAGAAACCTCCAGGCAGTTTAAAAGACATTGTTTTGAACAATAATATGCGGGCAAGTAGCTTCGTTCTGCTGGTGGCGAACATGATAGGCGTCCAATTTAAGGAGGCCGCCCTCCCAGCACACACAGCCAGCGAGAGACAGCACAGACCACCCACGAAGTTAAGAGTGCTTGAGCTGATTTCACCCCCCCTGCCGCCTCACCCGATATTGGTTCCTGCTCTGGATTGGTTATGTGACTCCTAATCACAGATGGTTGGATCTTGACGTACCATGTGGGGGGAGGGATTGTAAGGGCCGTTGTCAAATGTTTGTATACTCCCCCGACATCGGTATCATCCTTTAAACCTTATATTGGTTTGGCAGACAACCACCACGATGACAGCAAATCAAATACGTTGACAGATTACTCTTCTGAAACACCGTGGGTGAATGTCTACACTCTACACACGGTATGTCAGCTTAGCGTGAAGGTCGGGTATAAACAGGATCCAAAATAGCACTTGCCACCAGCCAGAAAAAAAAGCTATAGAAAAAAACCAGTAGAACATGGAGAGATTGGAACAGAACCCAGTTGGCAGATTGATTATGCTTAAGTGGCTTCACCGTGCTTCAATGCAATGAAAGAAAATTATTTAATGTGCGTTAAGGTGTGTGTGTGTGTGGGTGTGTGTGTTTAACATTAAACTCTCTTCAGCCAAGTAGGCCTACCACTTTAAAGTATGCTTTTAAAGTAGATATGCTTTTATTGGGAAGTATTTATGAAGTATTTATATTACTATGTTACAATTCAGATTCATTCACTTTCTTAAGGTGGAATTAGTTCTAATAACTAATATTGAAACACATATTGAGTACACCCTGCAAACCCCCATTTCAGAAACACTGTTCTAGGCGAATAGAAGGCCATTATCTTCTGCCTTGTACCTCCATTAAGATTCACAACTTGCAGTGTTTACTTATTATGGTTTATTAGCATTATTACCATGCTATTGACAACCTATTTTTTCCAAATCCTTTTGCCAATTTCCGCAGCCGTGTGGCTAGAGGGTGGCAACATCCGACTGGTGTGCTTGGCCACCTGGGTGGTGGCCACCGTCTGGTCCAGCTTCCCCCTGTTCGGCTGGGGGGAGTACGTGCCGGAGCCCTACGGCCTGTCCTGCACCATCGCCTGGCGGGGGTACCACACCTCGTACAAGGACGCCACCTACGTCCTCTGCTCCTTCGCCTGCTTCACGCTGCTGCCCGTGCTAGTCATCGTGGTGTCCCAGGGGCTTATCCTCCGCAAGGTCTACCACTTCTCCTCCACGCTGACGGCCAGCGGCATCTGCAACAGCCTGCGCCGCACCGAGAAACGCCTCACCATGGTGAGAGAGAGAGAGAGAGAGAGATCAATATCAATCAATCAGGGAAGAGATGCTCTGATTGGTCAGACGCATTTCACTCCCTCACTAATAGCTGACGGATGGCTAAGCCATTTAAAAAAAAATGACTCTCAAACAACGGCTTTTAAAATACGTAAGTGTCGATTGCAAGCGCTGATATTCTCATCTTGAGTGCTCTGTCATTGCCCTCAATTGGGCACGGAGACACAAAGAGGTTCTCAAGCGGTTATCACAATGAATTAATATGGTCTCAAGTGTTTCATGTTTGGTGTACATATGAAATCTGCAGGCAATACTCAGCCATTTAATTTCTCCCAGAGAGCTCTGTGTATTAAGGTAAAAAAGAAGAAGACAAAAGCAGTACAAAATACAATAACGTCACTATTGGTCATCAGTTCAGGGCCACAGGCTGTGTACTCTGCATGTAGCATTCTACTTCCTACCTATTATTTACCATTGAACAATGAGTGGTCGATGACAATGAGTTCAGATGATGAAAAAATATGTTCACCACTCGCTGATGTGACTGGGTTTGTTGCTTGCTACAGTCCAAAGTAGTCCAGGCGGTGAAACTCAATTATTGCAAAAGTATTAAAAATATTACTTTTAAAAGCAAATGCAAAAGCATTTGATAATTGTAATGTTGAATGTGTGACATGCGCCGCAGTATTCACTTGTCTTTGAGTTTCTTTTGATTTATTATATCTATATGACTATATCACGGCATCTACTGTAATACAAGCTACAACAATTGCACTATTTCATTCACATTCATATTTCAATGATCAATGAGTTTAACACAACCTGAACCTCATCTAGTGAAGACGAGCTGATGATGCTGCTTCTTTTGACTCAAAACGAAAAACTGCATCTTCATCCTCCCTTCATCTTCATCCTCCCTTCATCTTCATCCTCCCTGCTCATTCTGCACAACCTTGAGTAACTGCTGTTGTGTTTTCCAACCGCACCCCCACCACCCCCTCCACCCAGATGTTTTTCTGCGTCAGCCTGGGCTTCATCATAGCCTGGGCCCCCTATGCCGTGGTCTCCTTCCTCTTCATCTTTCACAAGGACCCCCGCTACATGGCCCCGGGGGGCTTCGTCTTCCCCGCGCTCTTCGCCAAGAGCTCCCACGTCTACAACCCCTTCATCTACTTCTACTTCAACGCCGCCTTTCAGCACGAGCTGCGCGGCCTGCTCCGCTCCCTCTGCCCGGGGCTGGTGAGCAAGCGGGTGGGCGTCCGCTTTGCCTTGGACCCCCAACAGGTGGCACCGCCCCACCCCATTCAGATCCAGCTGCAGGAGCAGGGCCCTCTGCACTCGGAGAGTCGTGGGCCCTCGCAGAAGAAGAGCATCAGTAGTGCCACCGCCGACATCGGCAAACCCTCGGGGGTAGCCGGCCATCTCCCAGTCAGGGTGGTCTACCCGTGTTGGGCTCCAAGCTCAGGGTGAACCCCGCCCCTCTGGAACATAAGCAGGTCAAGGAGTTTCTTCCCATTTCATCCTGAAGAGAGAGACTGAGCATGGTCATGGGCATGGAGCAACCTGAACACAAGCCAACCCATAGACACAGAGGATCGAGAGGATCTAGATGTGCTGCAAGGGCGTTTCTAAGTCTTCACTGCCTTGGCTCCATCCCGATAGCGTGAGATGTGATCCCTACACGTGCCCCTACAGGACCAGAGCTGTTTTGTGTTCGAGATTATGTGACTGATGTTCATAACTCATGTTGTATCATTGAGTTGTATTGTTGTTGTCATGATTTTTGGTATCCAGACTTCACTGTAGTCAGCCTTGGGTGAAGCAAACAGATGCAAACGGATATTGATTACATGTATTGATGTATCCACATTTCCTATGTTGTTCTATCTCTCATTATCATTACTGAATCTAATACACAGCTGCCAGTAGTGGGCCGTGGAGTGGATGGATTTCCTTTTCACATATTTCCTTTTTTCTTGGAAATATTTCCTTGGAAACTTGGAAACTTTGATTTGACGGTAGAAACTTCTCCGTTAATAGCCGGCATTCTCTGTTCCCAACAGTTGCAGCAACGCTAACGAGCTAACGTTAATGCTCACTAAAGAAATAACTCCTTGAGTGGTTGATATTAGATGGCATCACCTGGGGCCAGCTAGCAGGCCCTGGAGGCGTAACCATCGCCACACATCAAAGTTTGTGAATCTTTATTCACACCTAATAGGGTTAAGCAGAGCCTGCAACACAGCACTCAGCAGGCCCTGGGGGCGGAGCTACAGTAACTGGAAACTGCGACAGCCTAGAACCACAGGCTGCAGCTCCAGATAGTGTGTGGATGGTTATGATGTAAATAGAAATCTACCTACAAATATTTTTTAAACAAATATTTTAGTAGCTATTATTATTTGTTAGCTATAACAAATAATAATTTTAAGTGTATTATATTTTATTAACAACGTCTCCAGCTCTGATTGGCACCGTTGAATGTGACACACAAGAAGAAAAAAAACTGAAAGGAAAGGTAAACAGAAAGGCAAACTGGTCTACTGGCAATGAGCTGGCAATTTGAAAGGAGTCTATTTTAAACGAGTTTTCCTGTATTTAAAAATATATAATTATATATATATATATATAATTTCGGTGGAAAAGTCGTATAACATTTTTACAGTAGCTGTTGATGTGCTTGTTGTTGTTTGAACCTCTCGTGAGTACATTCAGGTTGCTGACAAGTTCAGTTTCTAACCCTGATACAATTCTGCCAAAAGTTTGGACTGCAAAACCGAAAACTTTGCAATACAGACCGCTACAACCGTGACAAACCTTCATAAGGGAAAGAGCCAACTGGACACATTTCTTGCCCCTCCCGGTCCTTGTCCATCTGTTTATCTGTTTATTTGTTCAACCCTAAACATTGAACAACACAATGGTGGAATATCCTTGTATATGACCTAATACTACAACAACCAGCAATGTACGAAGAACCTAGCCTCAAACCATAGCCTTGTTCTCTAAAAATATACCTCAGACTACTAGATGTTGGACACGGACATGCTTAGTAGACACATGGATGTTCAACATGTGTCTGTCCCTTCAAGGATGTGAGTTTATTTGTAACTTGGTTCATTGGTTGTAACTTGGAAAAAGTGTTTTAATTTGTGTCAAGTGGTGGAAAGTATTGGTGTTTGTTCACATCTAGTTGACTCGTATCGTTGAGTTAAGGTCACAGAACTACAGTATATGGCTTATGCTGTTGGAATCTGTTGAGTTCCAGCTTTTATATTACATGTTGTCTGTGTAGACATGACATTACATTTAAATTTACATTTAGGGCATTTGGTAGACACTTTTATCCAAATCCTATAGTTATAGGCTAATAGAACGAGTTTAATAGAGTTTGAGCGGCTTTGCCATCTGCCGGGAGCTCATTCCACGACTGCGGTGCCAGAACAGAGATGAGTTGGAGCGATGTTTGGCTGTTTTTAGTGAAGGTGCTATCAATCATCTAGCCGAAGTTGTTGAGCGGAGTGCTCTGGCTGGGGCGTAGGGTCTGACTAATGTTTGGAGGTAGGTAGGGGCAGTTCCGTTGACAGCCATGAAGGTCAGTACCAGTGTCTTGAATCTAATGCGAGCGATTACCGGGAGCCAGTGGAGGTCGCGGAAGAGGGGCGTTACATTGGAGTTACATGATGACCTGAATATTGGCTTCTTGACCAAACAAAACGTGTCCCATAC
>PIJE02005118.1:0-13033 GCA_002895965.2 Coryphaenoides rupestris | reverse complement strand
AAGAAGAGAGATTGTGGTCATGTTTCTGTCCTAGTGTGCGCGAAGATCACTGTCCCACTGTGATAGTAGATCTGGGCATGGGAAGGTGTTTATTAACTTCGCTAGCATTTCTTGGCCGATTACCGGGTTTATACTCTTACTGGCTTGGTGTGTTGTCGTCTTATGTGACCTTGTCATGTTATGGCGGGGAGTACATTCATGTACTTGACGTTTGGTTAGCATGGAGGTTTTAGTAGTTTAAATTCCAAAATAACCCATAACCCCTGTGTGTCTTTGACCTTTTATTACTTTTACTCAAGCATTCTTTTCGTGTTCTTAAGGTGTTTTAAATTGTGTTTTTCATGCTGTTTTTAATTATGAACTGTTCTATATCCAACCTCGCTTTAAATTTTTCTCTTTTGTATTATTTTTACTCATCTGTTTTTATTTTTTCATTAATTTTTTGTATTTGTGAAGTGTACTGAGACCATGCTTCATGGTGATTCTGCACTGCACAATAAAAATGGATTGATTGATTGATTGATTGATTGATTGATTGATTGATTGATTGATTGATTGATTGATTGTTTGATTAATGTGTGTCTGGGTAGAGAGAGTCAAGAAGATAGAACATCGATGAGGTGTCGTACTCTTTTCCTGGTCTTGTCTTTGAGGAAGGGCTTGATGATGGTGTACATGGCGTGGATGTACCAGGGCTGGTTCACAAAATGGATGCCCCCAAAGCGCGCTGGAAAACTGTCCTGTGGAGAGCAGAGACGACCGCAAGAAGAAGAGATTGACATTGTTGTTCCATTGTTCTATGTAAATGCAAAACGCAGACCTAACTGTTGACGGACTGCTAATTGTCCATTGCAATCTCATGTAATTTCAGTCTTTTCCTTTCCTTCTGTACCTTCAAGCGAAGTCTTCATAGTCTACATAGCCTAGCGTTGGGTGACCAATTTATTTAAATGAGCCAAAACAACAATATCGCTAAGCCAGCTGCTGTTCTGTTCTCCGCTCTTCTGAGGTGCGACTTGTTACCTGGAGGCCCTCGATGGCCAGCTTCAGGATGTTGGGCGTGAGCTTGGAGGCCTGCTTGAAGGAGAAGTTGCTCCAGTCGATGATGAGGACGAAGCCGTTGATCTGGTGCTCAGGGTTCTCGATCAGCACCTCCAGGGAGAGCAGGATGGCCCGCAGGATGTCCGTGAAGGAGTTCCTGAGACCGGACACCCGTCGGGGGGAGGTCAAAAGCGTACAGTATTTTCAAGGATTACACATGAAGAGAAGCTGGAATCCAGTGGTTTGTAAAGAAAATGAGTCATTGTGTTAATTTCGTCAAACAGCTTAAATAATCTGTTGTTTGCTGATTGATTGTACATGGGCCTGTAAAAGACTTTCGAGACAGCAATTGTGATTGGGCTCTAAAAATAACCATGACAGGTTTGGTCAGCTTGGGTCAGGTTTATTTCTAAACATGTCTTAAGTGACCTAATCAGTCAAACATGTGGAAGAGCAACAGGGTGTGTGTACGTGTGCGTGTGCGTGTAAGGTAGGGATGATGATGACGCGTTACAGGCTTTGTAGGGGTCATCCTGGGTGTCCTGCCAGTCCACCTCGTCCTCGGAGCTGGAGCTGTCCTCACAGGGGTGGACCATGCGGTAGTTCTCAAAGGAGATGGACACTGGACACACACACACACACACACACACAAACGCACCCCATACAGTTGACACAACCTTTTCAAATATGAATGATATAATCGTATACACATTTTACTGTGCTTCCATACCATAAGTTGCCACACTTTCTTAGCACACAGGAGTAGATCCTGAAATGAGTACCCTTATGTACTGAGTCGATAATCGATTTTGAAGAAGCATTTTAGTCAAGTACATTTTATTTGTATAGCCCTTAATCACAATACAGTCTCAAAGGGCTTTACAGGCCATATGATTATGGGCCAAGTGATTATGACACCCCACTAGCCCTAGCCCCCCTAAGGGCAAGAAACGACTCCCTTAATTAAGAAGAAATCTCGAGAAGGAACGCAGGGTGGGGGAACCATCCTTTTACATTTACGTCAAAAGCGACTAAGTAAGTACATTTGTCCAAAGAGAGAGAGTTTTCAAAGTGAGGATCGACCTTGAAATTAATCGTGAGACACCGAAAAGATTAACACCCCCACTCATTATGAAAATGAAAATGTTTGACTTTAGTTAGCTACCTTTGCTGTCGCCATTGTACTTAAGCTCCGCCCTGCGTAGCTGGGTGTCGCACTCGCGGTCGTACTGCATCTGCAGCATCTTGGCCAGCATCAGGTCGCTGTTGGTGTCCACCTCCTCCCCGGACAGGTGGTGTGCTTCAGAGCCAGCTTCACTCCAACTGGGAAGGAGTGAGCGAGAGACCGGGGGAATAAGAAGAAAATCTAAAAAGAAAATCTAAAAAAATCTATTCAGACAGACTTCCAAGGGAGAAAATGTTCAGTATGTTAAATAAGGCCCATATCCAAAGCCGGTTTAACTTTGGCCAAGAAGTATAGCACATATCACAGTGAATCAGATACTCGGTACCTTAATGATTACATTTTTTTTTTTATCTGAGGGTTTTCTGGCACGGATCGTCGAATGATTCATAGGTAATGAAAGATAAGGTAATGTCAACGTGGAGACATACTCTGCTCTGAGGGTTTTCTGACACATATTGTCAGCCAATCCCCAGGTAATGCGAGATAAGGTAATGTCAATATGTAGAGACATACTCCTTGAGAGTGGGGAAGGCATTGTACTCCTCATCCAGCTGCCTGGCCAGCTCCTCGCTCATGACATCAGACAGAGAGCAGGACGGCGCTGGCGGCTTGGCCGCGCCCCATGGGCTCTGTTGACGGGGAGAGAACACAAACACACATTAACATCGTTAAGCGTAACCCCAACCCAATAATTAGCATATTATTATTCTCCAATTTGTTAGTAAGCCTGTATAAAAAACGGATCATAAGGTTTTTCAAAATATTCAACTTGTGCTTATGGCTCATTGATATGTTGCCTAGTTATTGAAAAGTGCATTCCATGATGATTGGAACTGGCAAAGCAAGTGAACCTATTCATCCTGAAATGTGACGTCACGCCGACTATGCAAATACATTTAATATCAGCCATGCTGGACGACAATCACATCCAAGGTGGCAGCCATACACACAATACGCCAAGTGAACACAAAGTGACCACAGCCACACAAGTAAAAGCGTAAAAGATCACCAGCATGTACGACGAAATGAAGTATTGTGCCAGTAGTGTCGGAACATGGGGTACACACTGACACCACAGCCGAATGATGGACTTTATATTGCTTTATATTGACATTTATGACCTGCTGGTGACGGCCACATGTGACGGGGGGCCTAGCCGGGGGATGACGTCATGTCCTAAGGTCAATCACACAACAGGCAGGCAGCTATACATAAGAAACTCAGCACCGATTACTGAGGCCTGATTTTTAGCATCATAATAATAATAATAATAATAATAATAATTCCTAAAGTTCAATAATTCAAGTACAGCTGTTATGTCATGTCGCCACACACGTGACCCGTGGTGTCATTTTTAACACCCTTGTGCGCCTTGTATGGACATACTGGACACACACACACACACACACACACACACACACACACACACACACACACACAGGTCTCACCTTCGGCATGGTTGTGGTCATTCCTATCTGATCCATGGTTACAGTAGCAGTGGGTGGACGGTGCGCTTGGGAGATGAATGTTGTTCGGTGGCTCGCTGAGCTTGGATATCCGGGAGGCTCTTTAACTGTACTGTACTTTACTCGGCGAGGAACAGACGGCGTTAAACGATGTCAGTATCGATGACGACGGAAGTAAATTGGTTAATTTGAGGTAGTGAATCAGGCAGTGACAACGTAAGGTTGTTGTTTTTAGTTTTATTTTAAAGAGCGAGGAGCGGGCTGACTTCTGACCGCGGCGAGCAATGTCTCAACAAGAAGGCAATAGACTTCCGCTCCGAGCGCGTTACTTCTTCGTGGGGTTTTTTCTGGCAGTCACTGCTGCCCCCCACTGGTTGGATATGTCACTGCTGCCCCCCACTGGTTGGATATGTCACTACTGCCCCCCCCCACTGGTTGGATATGTCACTGCTGCCCCCCACTGGTTGGATATGTCACTGCTGCCCCCCCCCACTGGTTGGATATGTCACTGCTGCCCCCCACTGGTTGGATATGTCACTGCTGCCCCCCACTGGTTGGATATGTCACTGCTGCCCCCCCCACTGGTTGGATATGTCACTGCTGCCCCCCACTGGTTGGATATGTCACTGCTGCCCCCCCCCACTGGTTGGATATGTCACTGCTGCCCCCCCCACTGGTTGGATATGTCACTGCCCCCCCCCCCTGTTGCACCAGTCCTATCCAAAGCGCTTCACAGTGTTGCCTCACATTCACCCATTCATACACCGACGGCGGTGTCCACCAACCAACACGTCAGGAGCAGTTAGGGTTAGGTGGCTCGGGGATCAAACCGGGGAGCTACTGCCTCCCCAAACCCCAAGAGTCTTTAATGAGTCTCTACTCCCAACTTTTAGCCATTGCGCCAAACACTATCTTCTATCTTTGTTCTCGGTACAGCCTGCAATGCAGCATGACATTTCCATGACATTTCCATCACTCCACATTGTGTCCGTCTCCCATCCTGGTGTTTCCCGACCAACATTAACCCACTCCGTAAACCCACAGTAAAGGTCCTGTATATAAGAATAATGAATCCGTTCAGGGACTACATGTAGGAACAAATCACTTTAAATTGGCAGTTTGTGAGCAGGTTGTGGTTGAAGTGAAAAAATGAGAGCTTCCCCGACTCTCTCTGTTGGTAGAACAGCTTTTGGGCTGATTTCTCTTATATTTGAGTTGGGTCGGATTTTACGGGAAAAGGGAACGAAGTGACATGTAAGTGTGGATATTTAAAAATATATAATTTTAATGTACAATGCTGGAACTAACATTTGTTTCTGATTGTTATTGTCTCAACCAACAGAGCTCAGAATGCACTGATTCTTACATATAGTACCTTTAATCTAGTCACCTTGATATTATCTTCTTTTTAACTTCACTAAATCAATCTGTCTGTGCTCCGCGTCTCTCCCCCCGACGGGTGTCCGGTCTCAGGAACTCCTTCACGGACATCCTGCGGGCCATCCTGCTCTCCCTGGAGGTGCTGATCGAGAACCCTGAGCACCAGATCAACGGCTTCGTCCTCATCATCGACTGGAGCAACTTCTCCTTCAAGCAGGCCTCCAAGCTCACGCCCAACATCCTGAAGCTGGCCATCGAGGGCCTCCAGGTAACAAGTCGCACCTCAGAAGAGCGGAGAACAGAACAGCAGCTGGCTTAGCGTTTTGGCTCATTTAAATAAATTGGTCACCCAACGCTAGGCTATGTAGACTATGAAGACTTCGCTTGAAGGTACAGAAGGAAAGGAAAAGACTGAAATTACATGAGATTGCAATGGACAATTAGCAGTCCGTCAACAGTTAGGTCTGCGTTTTGCATTTACATAGAACAATGGAACAACAATGTCAATCTCTTCTTCTTGCGGTCGTCTCTGCTCTCCACAGGACAGTTTTCCAGCGCGCTTTGGGGGCATCCATTTTGTGAACCAGCCCTGGTACATCCACGCCATGTACACCATCATCAAGCCCTTCCTCAAAGACAAGACCAGGAAAAGAGTACGACACCTCGTCTATGTTCTATCTTCTTGACTCTCTCTACCCAGACACACATTAATGAAACAATCAATCAATCAATCAATCAATCAATCAATCCATTTTTATTGTGCAGTGCAGAATCACCATGAAGCATGGTCTCAGTACACTTCACAAATACAAAAAATTAATGAAAAAATAAAAACAGATGAGTAAAAATAATACAAAAGAGAAAAATTTAAAGCGAGGTTGGATATAGAACAGTTCATAATTAAAAACAGCATGAAAAACACAATTTAAAACACCTTAAGAACACGAAAAGAATGCTTGAGTAAAAGTAATAAAAGGTCAAAGACACACAGGGGTTATGGGTTATTTTGGAATTTAAACTACTAACCATAACATGACAAGTCACATAAGACCGAAGTACCGAAGACAGTCTACAAGTCCCTTCCCATGCGTTTACTACAGTGGGGACAGATTGTCTTCAGCACCACAAGACAGTGGACACCACATCTTCCTGTATGGACTCCTACTGTTTCCTGTGTGGGGGTCATTCAGGAAACTCTGTTGAACTCTGTTGGCTCTAACCCTCCCGTCCTCCTCTCTGTTCTTCCTTCGCCGCAGATCTTCCTGCACGGCAACAACCTCAACTCCCTCCACCAGCTCATCCAGCCCGAGTGTCTGCCGTCCGAGTTCGGGGGCACGTTGCCGCCCTACGACATGGGCATCTGGGCCCGCACCCTGCTGGGCCCCGACTACAACGACGAGACGGAGTACACGCTCACCTACGACGCGCTGCACGTCCGGGAGAACTGTGGCGGAGGAGGAGGAGGAGGAGGAGGAGGAGGAGGGGAGAAGGAGATGATGAAGAGGTGAGAGGAGGAAATGTGTGTGTGTGTGTGGGTGGTCGTTTGGGCGTGCGTGTGTGAGTGTGTGTGTGTTCTGCTGTAATTGAGCACACCACTGACTAGCTAACAATATTTCCCACGAGGACAGTGTTTTAAGATGTGCCGTGCGTGTGTGTGAGTGTGCGTGTGCATGTGTGTGTGTGTGTGTGTGCGTGTGTGTGTGAGGGAGACCACTTAAATGACCAACACAATAGCAGATGTCTCCAGGGAGATCCAGGCTCCGACAGGGTCTGGCAGGGTCTCTCAGAACAGACAGAGTCAGCTGGTCACAGAGTCTGAGTCGTAGTTACGAGTCAGTGCATCGAGGAGCCGGCTTATTGATCAGGCACCTTGTGTACCCTGATGGGCTGATTACACACACACTTACCCCACATCATCGAGCCTGAAAGATCAGGTGACACCGACTGAAAATACATGGAGGCAAGCTATAGAAGCTAAAATATAGTAGAATAGAATACAGTAGAATACAATGGAAGTGTGTACAGTGTGTGCTCACTGTAGAGAGTGAGAGAAAGGAAGGAGGAGGGAGAGAAAAGCGAGAGAGAGACCACGAGAGATAGCGAGACGAGGCCAGTCATAAAAGGGGGTGAGATAAAGGACAATGAAGGCAGCGCTAAATCTCTTTGGTGTGAAATCTGTCTGTAGATTAATCACACACACACACACACACACACACACACACACACACACACACACACACACACACTTGATTGCTAAACCTCTTTACCCAAACTGCCACACTAGCATCACACAATGCAACAATACTGTTTAGCTGTCCAGTGTGGACGCCTGATTAAAAATGTCTTTTTTCCCCCTTCTCCTGTGCTTCAGGTCCCAGTCTGCGGTGGAACCGGGAACCTTGAGACACACGGACAGAGAAACCAGTACACAGCCGCTTCTGGCTCTGGACTGAGACACACAAACACACACACACACACACACACACCCACACACCACACGCACATTCACACACACACACACGCTATGGGATTCAAGTTTGCGTCTTTATACACTATTGACCTGAACTGTTACAGTCAGGCATTGAATTGCCAACTATTGCCAACCAGCTTACGTGATTGTGCGAACACACGCGCACATGCAGCCACCACGCGCACACACACACACACACACACACACAACACACACACCCACGCGCACACACACACACACACACTCACAGAATACCATTCTCAGATAGTGTTCATCATTCGTCATTTTCAACACATACAGTTATAAAGCTATCGTCCCTGAATATTCATATGTCCATGATGTATGGGTATCTAAATATATGATTTATTTATTTATTTATTTATTTATTTATGTATTTATTTATTTATTTATTTATGCTTCATTGAAACACACACACTGTAGTAAGTAAAGTCACCCAACACAACCTATGTAATTGTGTCACACTTTTGTGTTACGGTTCGACACAGCATGTTAATGACATTGCATTGTTTTCACGTGTGTTTTATTGTTATGACCAAAATGTGTGTGTGTGTGTGTGTGTGTGTCTTGTTCTACACTAAATATGCACATGTGTTTTAAAAGACACGTCCTGTTTTAACCAAGTGTTACAGAGCTGGCTTTAATTTACGTCCTGGTCGGTTTCATTATTCAGTCAACACTTGAAACACAAAGTGAATTCATATACCCCGGATTAACGAGCAGGCGACAGTGAGCCCTCTCGCTCGACGGGGTCCGAATTTGGGGGCGTTTCGAACCCAGAACCTTGTGGCTGGCGACCACAAACACCTGAAACACCGTAGACTCCACCCTGCCCTTGGATTGTTATTGACTTGAGAGGAGCTGTGATCCATCCGACACCCACCGTGGAATATCTTGAAGTGCTCGTCCAATCTCTTTTCCAATCTTGCCGTCGTATAAAAAAGAAAAAGAAAAAAAGAAATCCAATCTGAGACATGATGTTCCATCGCCGAGCCGTGTCCTATATCTTCCTGACCCACATAACACTTCCAGGGTCAAGGGCTTCCGACTTCCTGTGAGGATTACTAGAGTCCACTGGCCTGGGGATGATGAGTCACAGCCAATACAGATATAAAGCCAGGAACATATGAAGGAAAGTGTTCAGGTTTAAACAGCAAGGAAATTCAGTTGACCTCGGCGGGGGAAAAAAGAAGACATCATCGTCCATATTTATTGTACAGTATTTATTTAAGTGAAGGGTGACCTTTGACTTTGGATTTAGGTTACGTGAAAGTGAATTAATGACCAGCTTTGTTCTGTGCAGGGGGACACACTCTGTTTGCCAATGTGTGAATGGATGACTAGAATCTCTCTCTCTCTCTCTCGCTCTCTCTCTCTGGCGATGAGATGGCCATCTTTTGCATGATCATGATCATGGTCTTTTGCTGAATGAAAAAGTTCACACACACGTACACACGTACACACACACACACATATGCACACACCCAGTTGATGTGTTTAAAAATCGGATGAACGAACTCTGATTTTCGTCATTCCCGAGCAGGAAGTTGTTCAGAAAGATCGGAACGGATGTCGGCCTCCCCACGCTTCCTTCCGTCCGACGGGACACGTCTAAAAAAAACGGCTTGACGTGCGCACAGTGCGGTGGCTCACTGTCTATCTCCCCAGTCATTAAACAGACGTCATGTCTCCAAAATGGATGCTTGGTTCCTCTAAAAAGAGAATAGAGGAAGAACTTGTTTTTCTCTCCGGTGGTAGCGGTGGTCCAACGAAGACATCCTAACGGGGGGTTAGCTAGAGGGCCCAGACACTCATCACACGATCACAGGAACCCAAGCAGGAGACACGACTGCGATTGATTGAGAGAGGCTTTCTGAGCAATAAGTAGAGTTGGTCTGTTCTAAAACTAGCTTAATGTCACGTAGAGGAATGTTTTTGTGAAGCTAATGCTAACGGGAACAATGCATCGCAGTTTCTTGGCACCGACGTAACTTCAACCGATGTAACCTTCTAACTTAAACATGCCGACGAATAAAAATGTCAGTCATCACGACGGTGGAATTATTTTAGAGGTACTTCACTACTGGTAGAATATTTCTTTGTGAACCTTCTTTGTTGTTTTTAGTACACCTAATCTAGGAAACATGAATCATCAACTGAAGTGTGATTACAATACAATAGCTTTAAAATATACATTTTTACCAAGGCAATGTTCCTTTATGTTGACCTTTCTTTTGTAATTATGGTGCAGCATGAACAACTGATAAAATATTCTACCAAAGTGGAGTATGGCTTCTCGAGTCTCGATGTATTGCAATGTATTTAGCTGGGAGCCCGACGTGTACAAAGCCCCAGACTCAGAGGGCCAATCCACCCCCTGTGGACTGGTGGTGTGGAAATGAAAGTATTTTATTTTAAGATTGTATATTGTTAATGACTTATTGTTATCGCTACACCGCACAAAATGCTAAACTTGGGAGGTCTGTTTCATTTTTTGTATTCTGATTCACCAGGACGACGTGCTATTTAAAGTAAAAATATCTCACCGTAGACCTACTTTTTTTTTTACTACAGGGAAACGCAGCTATAAAGACAAACTGGCTTATTAATCATTGGCAACCATTAAAGTTGTATCTATTACAAGTATGATTTAACCTACATACACACCTGGTGGACTGAGGGATGAAACGGACCATCCAAGCTCAACCTTTTGTTTTGTGTGTAGAGTTCCTTCTTAGGGCTACACTGACCAGTGATCAGATCTCCACACGACTGTAATGTATTTTATTTCAATGAATGTATAGAAGTAAACATTTACACCAATCCACCTGTGCTGTGTTATTGTACCTGCCCTTGTGTCAGACGTGATGTATTTTTGAAATGCAGTATATAATGTTATATATATATATATATACTGTATATAGAATGATGTGCTATTTAATATCTCCGGGACAGAATTATTAAGATTATTAAATACAAAATTAACATGACTATTTACTAGCTGTATATTAGTATTCAGATGTCGGGTGGAAAGCCTTACAACCAATTACAACTTCAATAGGAAATATATGAATAACATTGAAATGATGAACCAAAGAAAGCCAAACTGTAGAAGGTCTCAACAAAACAGGGAAACACAGTTTAACATTTTTAATTTCCTTCAAAAGAAAACTTCCATTTAACAGTCTTCCATCCAAGTTGACATGATGCATTTTGTGGTCAATATTATATGATGCGGTACTTGTGAGTGATTGGCCCAGATACAGTATACGCCAGTGGTTATTAAATCCAATAGGCAGCCTCTTACTACTAAAGGTCTCAGACTGGACATAACAGTTCACTAACTACCCCGAGACGCAGGCTATGAGCTAAACGTTGAACACATTTACGCATTTAAACTGACAAGGTACATACAGTATGCGTGGTATTTCCAATGCAGTAATGACGGATAAATAAGTGGTGTGACTAGACTTCAGAGTAGCTCCAAGTACTTTAAAGTTATATTTTATTTAACCGTTTTAAGATGTTGACGTGCGTTTGTGTTTAAAAGTACAAAGAGCAGTTGATAGAAATTAACAATTATTATTTTTTTAAATGTGCTTTCTTGAAAAACGTTGTAAAAAGGCACATTTACAAAAAGCACTTGAACATCAGCATAGAAAAATATTTTCTTTTAGGCAAACAGATTTTTTTGTTGAGTCTGTTACACGTTCCATGGGTCTATTTTCCGATGGGTTATTTAATCCTGTTGACGTCTACGCATGCTACAGAGATTAACCAATGATGTCTCGCCTTAGCATTGCAATATAGAGTGAATATTCGTACCGAAACACACACACACACTGAGTGTAATGATGTCAGTGATGCAAGTATTGTCCCACAGTGCAGGGGACGGATTCTTCAGACATTTGGCCAATTTTCTAAACATTAGCCTCACTAAGTACAGCCAAGTACATTTAAACACATAATAACAGTATCGTATCAGCGATGAGCCATGCATTTTGCAATATTTATGTCTTACAAATAAAAATTAAATATAGACTTGTTAAGTCTTTATCTGAATGCTCACAGGTGAATGTATGGTTTCATTAAAATATCACAGTGTTTAGCTTTTTTCCTCTCACGGATTGAGAAGACACAATACTCATTTTCTGAGCCGCCTACAGGCGACGCGGCAGCCATCTTAGATGTGGCAAAGGGAGGTCCACAGCTCATCAGTGGGGCCAGTGTGTTCATTGGCTGAGGCTTAACGAGGGCTTAACGAGGACAAGCGTGCCCCACCAGGTGGTCAAATCTCCACCTGGCCGTCGCTAGTCTAGACGCTTGTGACGTCTCCTCCTTCCACATGAGGTCTCTACTCAGGAACACATTCAGTTAGTCAGTCATCGCAAAAAAAACCAAAACAAAAAACAGCTTACAGCCGGTCTGCCTGGTCAGTCTGCCTGCTGGCGAGTCCGGCCTCCCGCTCTCCACATTCTGCATGGAGTCTCTAGGAAGTCTCTGTTGTTTCGTATCCATCTCCGTCGGACTTGCTACAACCCGGTCTGTCTGTCTCTCTGTCCAGTAAGGCGACAGGATTGGTGTCTTCCTGTCTGTCTGTCTGTCTGTCTGTCTGTGTGTCTGTCTTGTGTGTGTGTGTCTCTCCCCCGCCTCTGGTCTCCAGAGTGCGGGTGGGCGGGGGGTGGGATGGCGTCTAGATGGGGGAGAGGGTGTTCCGCTGGTGGGCGCTGAGCTCCGGGTGCCACACGTCCACGATGAGGATGAGGCGGTAGCCGTCGGCCTCCTGCCACACCTCGTGCTCGAAGGAGTCGTCGAAGATCAGCACCCTGCCCTCCTCCCACTCCCTGGGAGAGGGAGACAGAGAGAGAGAAAGAGGCAGAGAGAACAGAAACAATTACAGAAAATAGGTGAAGGTGGAGAGACAAAGGGAGACAACACAAAAAAAACAAATTACAAAGAAAAGAAAAGATGATAGGAAATGGGAGGGAAACGAGGTCAGAGGAGGAGTAGTGGGTGAAATAAAAAAATGGTTGAAGTTAAACCAAGTGTGACGTTAAAGAAGCAAAGAGAGGGAGAGAGAGGAGAGGCGGAGGTCAAGGAGATGGTGGAGTTAGAGGAGGAGCTGAAAAGGAGTGGACAACAAGAGGAAAAATTGGAGGAGAAGAGAAGAAGAGAGGAAAGATAAATAGTGGAGGAGGAAGATGGGACGGGAGGAGCAGACGAGGAGCCAAGGAGGAAGGAGATGAAGAGATGGGAGGAGAGGAGGAGAAAGGAGAAGAAGAGAGAAGATGGGAGAAGGAGAGGATGAGGGGAGAGGAAAAGATGGGAGAAGGAGAGGAGGAGGAGGAGGAGAGAGGAGAAGATGGGAGAAGGAGGAGGAGGAGAAGATGGACGAGGAGAAGATGGGAGGAGAGGAGAGGAGGAGGGGATGAGGGGAGAGGAGAAGATGGGAGAAGGAGAGGAGAGGAGGAG
>PIJE02005117.1:0-2500 GCA_002895965.2 Coryphaenoides rupestris | reverse complement strand
CTGCCTCCTCTCTGCTTTTTCTGTTGCAGACCCCCTGCTAGGCAGAGCAGTGGGGTGCCAGCCCACCTCCTCTGTGTGTGTGTGTGTGTGTGTGTGTGTGTGTGTGTGTGTGTGTGTGTGAATGAGTGACACACACACACACACACACACACACACACACACACACCGCATAAAGAAGGGGGAGGAGTCCTGGCAGGCGATGGGTGGGTGCTCTAGGGTGTCATTAACTCCTTTCTTCTCCCCGGGAGGAAATGGCGCTTTGACTACCATGATCCTGATGGCCCTCACCCCCTCCTCACCCCCTCCTCACCCCCTACTCACCCCCTCCTCACCCCCTACTCACCCCCTCCTCACCCCCTACTCACCCACCCACTGACTCTCAACCTTTTCAACCGCTTACTGGGGTCGGGTTGTGACCCAAACACCACCTCCAGCACCACCACCACCACCTCCACCACCTCCACCTCCATCACCACCTCCTCCACCACCACCTTCACCACCAGCACCAGCAGCACGAAGCCGCTCCAGAACTGTTTATTAACGTGTCGCTGACTCCAGCCGGGTCTCTGGAACTGAACTCCCACCACCTTCACTCAAACTGGTTGCTCTCCCCCTTCATTAGGGGGGAGGGGGAGGTGGTGGTGGGGGGGGGGGGAGTTAAAATACTGGATGGGTAACCTCTCGGGTCGGGTAGCGCGCTGGCATTTACTGTCTTGTTTTTTTTTATTTTAGTCAGGCTAGTCTTTTTTGGGTATTTTCGTGCAGCGCTTTTGAGTTATTTTGAGTTCTTCATTCGTGCATTATGACATCGGAGGGTAAATTGTGTTCATTTAAATGTAATTCATGTGTTTTCCGTGCAATTAAATGGTCGCTTCAGACGTATTCCTCAGTGGATTGCTGCAGCTTACTGTAACTTACCTTTGGGGTGTTTCAACAAACAGGACGCCGCGTGTGGCGCCGTGCCCCGCCAGAGGGGGGTGCTGTGGTTCAACAAGCTGGTTACATAACAAACGACAATCTATTGGTGAACTTATTGTGCAACAATAGAGCAAACTGGAAACTCATAGCAGTCATTAAAGGTGCAACGTCGTCGACTTTGGGCGAAGTCCTGCCGCGTGCTTGTGAAGGCGCGGGGAGCACCGCCCCCTTTGCGGAGTTCTCTCTTCCGATTGGATAAAGTGGCAACGGGATACCGGATAGCTAATGAACACTTATTTCGACGAATCAACATCGCTTATTGCACCTTTAAGGTTCGTCTCCCCGTGTGTCTTTCTGTGTTGGGTGAGGCTAGGCTAGCTGTTCCTCGCTAGCTCGGGGCAGAAGAGCGATCGCCATGGATACGGCGTAAACGTACGCGGCATGAACGGGGAAACCTAAAGACATTCAATTAAATTTGGCTTTCTGCTTAGCGACAAGTAATGGTCGGTAATGGTCAAGTAATGGTCGAGTAATCGTGCAACGTACGTACGAACGGACTCGCCGAGCCGCACGACACAAGTCAAGCGGTTACATTCGTACGACGATAGCGTCACCATTCGATTTCGTACTTCGCCTTTGGAGGATAAATGATTAAACGTCCACACAAGACCAGTGGATTTTTTTTGCATGTTTGAAAGACTCCCTTCGGAATGATCCGTCGCCCACTGCCCTCTCGGAAACCTCTAAAAACGGCCAACTTGATGAATGCCGATAAATGTTTGCCGTGATTCACAAAGCAAAGCAAACAAACATCGTTGCCCAAACCAAGAAAACCAAGAAAGAACAACGACTCAGAAGAGCCGAGGGGACGGAGAGGGACTTTGCCATTTTCTAAGGAGCGCCGATAAATCGCCGTCAACGGGGATTGGGTTCAGCTGTTGAGTTGGAAGCCGAGACGCGCGTTGAGTTGTGGGATTGTGGCCGACGACGTTCCCGGACGGTAGTGGGCCCCCGGCGGACGGAGCTCCGCTGGTGCTGGTGGTGGTGGTGGTGGTGGTGGTGGTGGTGGTGGAGGTCGGAGAGAGAGAGAGAGAGAGAGAGAGAGAGAGAGAGAGAGCGAGAGAGGCTGACTGTAAGAGCGTCCCAGAGGGAGAGTGTATAGGGGGACTGAGGGCTGAACTGTGGAGCCCCTCCAGCCCCCTCCACCCTCTCCACCCTGCATCCCATAAACACCGCGAGGGGGGCTGGACGTCTCTCAGAGGCCCTGAATGGCGTGTGGGAGTGGGAGAACGCTGTGATTAATCGCCATGGTGATTCTCATGGAAATTGCTCCCCGAGTGGACGCAGAAAGAGAGAGGGGGAGGAGCCAGAACCGTGTGAAACCGACTCGGACCGAATCCGCCGAGATGATTGCTCACTGGGGGGATTTCTATGTCATCAAATAGGGGATTGAGTTCCATCACAAAGGGTCTCTCTCGCTCTCTCGCTCTCTCTCTCTCTCTCTCTGTCCCACTCTGTGTGTCTCTCTCTCCCCCCTCTCTCTCTCTCCCCCCCCTCCCTCTCTCTCTCTCTCTCTCTCTCT
>PIJE02005116.1:2500-13123 GCA_002895965.2 Coryphaenoides rupestris | reverse complement strand
TATCTCGGGGGGGGGGAGGGGGTTCCCAAGGGCTGAATGAGGGGGCGGTTTACGCCGCAGTACACTGTAGTTCTCCCCCAGGGGGCACTCTGCCCACGCATCCCTGCACCAAGCACTGTGTGTGTGTGTCTGTGTGTGTGTGATAGAGAGAGAGAGAGAGAGAGAGAGAGAGAGAGAGAGAGAGAGAGAGAGAGCGAGAGAGAGCAGAGAGAGAGCAGAGAGAGAGCGAGAGAGATAAAGAGCGAGAGAGATAGAGAAGATACAGTCAGTCTCTGAGACGGGCTTTCAGAAAAGGTCGCGTCACGCCTGGAAATCAAACCTGCGGTCTCAATCGGTGACATTTACAACGGCGTAAATAATAATAATAATATGACAGCCGAGTACAGCGCCCCCCAATGTAAGCCGAGAGCGCCCCGCATGTGAAGTTGGGAGAAAATTCAATCTTGGCCGGCCTCCATTTTGGCTACCGCCGGGCGGGTTGGCTCCCAGTTTGGCTCCGCGGCGGCGCTAGCCCGCTAGCCCGCTAGAACCTTTTACGCGATAATCTGTTGTGTTGTGTTTGAATATGCGGCGTCCCAATACTTCTGAGCTGTTTGTTTTGTCGACTGGTGTTTGTCGTCCCGCGGCGGTAAAAGTCGTGACGCTAACGGGGAGAACGTTACATCAGAGAGAGTTAATTCACCGGCTTTGATAGCGTGTAGCGGGTAGCGTGTAGCGCGTAGCGGCCGCGCTCATCTTCTCGTTCAACCTTTAGCTTCTCCCCGGCCGACTCCTCGCTACACGTTTCCGCGGTCATTAGCCTTTGCAGGAGTCCCTATAGCCCGCAGCCGCACGCTAACTAGCCATAACTCTGCTTTGTAGCCTCTTAGCATTAGCGCCAAATCCCACTGAACTTGACACTAATTGGGGGGTTTTTTTTCTATTCCCTCCCACTGACTAAACCAATCTCTCTCTCTCGCGCGCTAAAGCAACGATTTGATAGCGAGCGCTTGAAATGTAAATACGGGCGACCCCGGGGTTGATTAAATGGAAACGGAGGATAATACGTTTACTGCGACGCCGCCGCCGCCGCCGCCGCCGCCGCCGCCGCCGCCTCCGCCCCGCTATTAGCACACGATGGATGAAGCCTCCGTGACACGGAGCGAAGCGAAGCGACGCGACGCGACGCTAGCCTTCGTGCTAAGTGCTCAATTATGCGGCGCGGATACAACGGAAATAAAAGAGAAAACGCACACCGACCGACAAATCGTCGCTAATTTCCGCCTTTCGGGTTTTTGGTTCGACACGTTCCGCGGGTCTATTTTGTGACCGTGGCTTTGTGGCTTCTGACGACGAGCCGCGTGGTCATGAGGTCATCAAGGAACCCCCTTGATCACGTTTTAACGGGGGAACCGAAAAAATGTCTTCCTTTTGAACCCAGGGCACGTGTTCCAATGCTGTTTGATGATGTCATGCCGCCGCTAAATGTCCTGATGTATGATGAACAAATGTATTGATGGTGAACAAATGTATTGACGGTGAACAAATGTATTGATGGTGAACAAATGTATTGACGGTGAACAAATGTATTGACGGTGAACAAATGTATTGACGGTGAACAAATGTATTGATGACTCGCGACCGCTGAGACGGAGGACCTGCTTGCTGGCTTTCTTCCCTCCCAGTTACAGGATGAGATTGTGTTCTTTGTGTGTATTGACCGCCCGGTGCTGTTTGCTAACCACTAACGCCTGTTAACTAACTAAACTGTGTTAACCCTGAGAACACGACTGTCAATGTCGATTGATTAGCGATGACACAAAGACGACGTCTCGCCGCTATCTCTCTAAATCATTCATAAATATGTTTAACCTGAAAAACCTTGAAAATCATTTTAAAATCATGGTAACTAGAATGCTGCTAACTTTGTCTAACCCAACCAAACCAGCGCATAAAACTGAAGAGAAAAAAAAAAACCTTTCGACATTTTCCTGACCTAAAGCTGATTCTTAAAGCGCCGCTAACCTGCTAAACCGTCTGCCAATGTTGCCCTTTTTCTCCTCCTAACCTTCTAACCTCTAACCTTTCAACTTCCAGCAGAGCTCTCTCTTGTTAACGTCTCTCTCTCTCTCTCTCTCTCTCTCTCTCTCTCTCTCTCTCTCTCTGTCTTATAATTTGTCTTCTCCAAATTTCTTCCACTAGGGAACAATGATAATGACCGCCTGGCTATTGCTAGACAAAGAATCCCATACCGCCTCGGTCGCGTAGTCGACGAGTGGCTACTCGATAAAGGTAACCGAAAAACCCCTCTTAACCCACTCTAAACACCTGACCGCCTAACCCCCCCCCCCCCCCCGCCCCAACGATAACCAACCAATCGCTCTGGACGAGGTGCAGTGACACAGACAAGGGTGGACCCCCCCGCCATTGGCTCCTTTTCCCCCACGGGCTCCCCGATTGCGATTGGTTCGACGCGAGGGCCTCCTCTCCCGTGGCCATACGCTTGTGCGCTTTCCCTGCATTGCAATTATCCATTTTTGATTCGGGTACACGTACCGTACTCTTTAGCTTCCCTCGACGCTTTCTCGTCCGAGAGAGAGAGAGAGAGAGAGAGAGAGAGAGAGGGAGACAGGGAGTCTTGTTTCAATTCTGATTCAAATCCAGCCACTGTGGACAAACTAATTGGGCATTCTGCTAAGTCCAACGCTAACAACGATGTTAAACACCCGCCTCGTATAATCCTCCAAGGGCATCTTTGAAGAACTCCATCTAAAGCCCCTTTAAACTGGAAGCTGCATCTCTCCAGAGCTTTAACCCCGCCTCTTAATAACCTTGACATAACCAGACCCCCCCCACACCACCTCCAACCACATCAACACCACCCACCCACCCACCGACCCCCACCTACGCACCACGGCCACTAACCTGGACGCCTATAAATAGACCCGACTCTCCACCTCCTCCTGCTCCTCCTTCTGTGTATTCTGTTCTCTTTTGTTGCTGAATGTGGATTTGCGCACTAATTCTGACAATTCTACTTTATCATGAACCCCCCCCCCCCCCACCACCACCACCACCACCACCAGCACCACCACCACCACCACCCTTCCTGCGGCTACACCCCCCCCCCCCCCGACCCCCCACCCCCCACCCCACCAACCACGAGAAGAAAAAACGAGTTTACCAAACTTTTCGGGAAACGTCGGGACTTTCAAGCTCCCAATGAAACTCATTAAAAGTTAAAGGGACTCTGTACTGTTTTAAAGAGGTTTTTAGATGTTTTTTGGTCTCCACGTGCGTTCCGGGTCGCCGACCTCCCGCCGAGGACTCTCGTTCTCCCGGAAATCAGAGCGAATCTTTTCTTCTTTAACCCTTTGAGTGCCAAAAAAAACGTAACGCGTAGGCCGGCCCCGTACCCGGCGTACCTGTAGTCCTGCGCGGCGCGTCTGTGACGGCTGAAGGTGGTTGATTCTCGAGGTTCTGAGAGAAGTAAAAAGAGACTAAAACGGAGGCTCAGTGTACTGTATTTGCACAGTTTTTTCCTTTGGCTTTGTGTGCATATTTTGAAGTCTTAGCGCGGAATGAAGTGAAACTGCACAATCGCATCCTTTGATCGTTTGAGATCAACTATGCCGGGAATATTCCACTAATGGTTTGCAAAAAAAAAAGAAAATTAAAACACTAGTTCTTTGTGAATATCGTCAGACTGGAGACAAAGAAAGTTTGGGCAAAAAAAAGAAAAACGTATTCGGCGTTCTCGGCGCGACAACTCATTAGCGGCTGTCTTAACCGCTTGGCGATGCTATCGAGGGTTCGTTAGCACGCGGCGACAGAGAAGCGTTCATAAGACGTAACACATCACAGAGAAGCTAAATGAAGTATTCACGCCGCAAAGACAAAACAGGATAAACGGAACGGTTAATATTTATTTCATGACGACAAACACAACTCGCAAAACATCCCGACGACGTTCCCGCCGCCACGGCCTCGAAGTCAGGATGTTTACGGAAACCGATGAACGGAACGAGTAAATCTCCCGTCAGATAAAAAGGTGATCGAATAAATTGAATCAATAAGAGATGACTCCGACCCCGTTTAAACGGAGCGATTTGCGGATGCTAAGAATAGCGACGTAGACTCGTGAACGGAATGTTTTATTCTCTTTGTATTCTGACAGTTAGATGAAGTTAAGATAAAGCGGCAAACAGAAAACACAAATAAAAAGACTCTCGCACAAACTTGTGGAGACGCTCAAGTTAGCGCTTTGATCGGAGAAATTGACCCACTTTAGTTCGGAGACCTGGATCGACGAGACACCCGACATATTTGATTACAAGGCAAAGCGTAACTTTTTTTCCACGGCGGTAAGCAGTGAGTTTATTAACCACATCGGATCATACAGTGTATTGGGCCTGCGGACTGTGCGTTTTTCACCGCGGCGGCCATCACTTTTGCTCCGAATCCGATTATTTTCTCCCCTCCGCTCCGCAGCAACCGATTGATTTGGGAAGAAGGGAAACACTTTGGGTTGATTGAGTGGGTGGACAGCTCTTAGCCCGAACTTTATGTCAAAAAAGTGATGGCTACGGTGGAAAAAAAGTTTCACTTAAGTTCAAACAAAAAGTGTTGGCTGCAGTGAAACGATCCTGTGGCGTCGTAGTCGAAGTAGTCGTAGTGTTTTGTTTTTTTTTGTCTGTGTTTTGGTCTCAAAGGGTTAACGGCTCGTTGTTTTTTTTGTTTTGCCACGGAAGCAGCGTCAGTGTAATAAAAGATAAGATCTAAACAGAATCTAACCACCTACCGGCCGATCAAACCCCTCCCGCGCTTCACTACGACGCCGAGGGGCCTTTCTCTTTATCGCCCCCCCGCCGCCGCCGCCGCCGCCGCCGCCGGCTAATCCTCCTCTAGTGTCCGTTATCTCGAAGGTGAGGGAAGAAAGGCCTCTCTCTGGAAAATACAGTAAGCCCTCGGTTTCTAACCCTGTGATAATGGTTTCAACCGACAAACCCAATTGGTTTTTCCTGAAATTAAACTTTGTTTGAAAAAAAACGGTTGAACGGCTCACGAAACTTTTGTGAGAGAAAAAAACGTAGAGAAAAATAAACAGGTAACTAAGATCTAATTACTTCCTAAAGATCTAAAAAGACTTAAAGTGAATATGATAAATCGATTTTCCCGTCCCTGACCCCACAACTCAGAGGGTTAAAACATAACGAGGAACTAAATTCCAAATTTCCAAAGCCCCGCTTGGTTAGAACACCAAAGGCAGAACGTTCTCAAATGTCTCTTTTTTGTAAAGCGTGAGAAAGTCATTCAAAAGGTCCCTTTAACCTTTATTGTTTTCAAGCGACGACAACCAAAGCAGTTTGTTTCTCCATGTATTTCTGTTTGTGTGCTGTTCTATGCAGAGTGAATGCTTTTCTATGTGATCGCCTCAATGTACTGTTCTGTGTTTCGCCCGACGGTGCCCCGGACGTCCGGACTGCGGCCTCTTATTTTAGCCCCCAAAAGGTGTGACGTCGTGGATTAGCCATCACAAAATCTACCCTATTTGTGACACCACAAGTGGGAAGTGTGCGCCGTCGAACCTGCCAGCGGACTCCACCGAATGGACCAGTACCAATACACGCAGTCTGTCAGTCTATCGGTCTAATCAACGTGGCAACTGGTGGTGCAATGGGCGCTCCTTTAATATTGCAATTTGCTCACGTCCGTTGGGATCACGGAGCCCGCGGCCGGTAGCTTGTTAGCCGTAGCCCTCGGGCGGGCGCCATCCATACTGTATGGCGTCGTGTCCCGCCGGACTGTGTTGGTTGCGCCGCCAAAAACGAGAGGTCTTTCAGATGCCTCTTGACAGCTCCTCCAACCTGCTGCATCTCCTCCTCCTCCTCCTCCTCATCCTCGTCCTCCTCCTCCTCCATCTTATTGCTCTCTTTACAAGTGTTAGAAGGTTCCTCTGAAGAGAGAGAGAACGGAGAGTGGGTTACTTGACTGAATGAGTGACAGCAAAGTCCATCTTATCTTATCGTCTCTTATCTTATCTGCGAAGCGGCCGTTACATTGATGACTCTGTCCGGGGGGCACACAGAAAGGCAATCGACGCGAACACGAATAGCCAATCCCCGAATCGTGGCTTTTTTGGTCATTACGGCAAACACACAAAGAAGAAGAAGAAGAGAACAAGAGTTTTGGTCGGCGGCAACAGAGCGTCGGGTCGCTCGGAACGCGTATTCCGTTCTCCGTCGGAGCGTTTCAGACGGATCACAGTGAACGTCTCCGGGGGGCCGGCCGGCCGCCGATAGCTCCCGACCTAATCCAAAATGGCAGCGCTTACGCGGACCCGACGGAGGGGGAAATATGAAACGTATGAGAGGCTCCCAAAAGTTTGGCCGATGTTGTTCTTTTTTTTCGTTTTACCGCTCAATCTGCGCCGCGGACCGCGCGCTCCACTCCGACGCGCTCCTCCGCGCCGCCGCCCGCCGCCGCCTCGCTTCCCCCCCCCCCCCCCCCGCGGTGGCGGATCTGTCACTTCTCGGTTTAGTCGCCGTCTGTCTGTTCTCTCCCCGTGGATTCGCTCGTTCTCAATACCCGTGCCTGTCTAAAACGCCGCAACTTGGCAGAGCTTCCCCGGGCACAAAATGCGAGACTGCGACAAAAAGCCTTTCTTTTGTAACGTCCTGTCTCGCGCAATTGCCAGACAATGGTGTAATTAATACCCACCCAGGGGCAGAGGGAACTCTTCCCGCTGGGGGCTCCTCATGCTCACGGTACTCCGAGACACTTTGGATAAAGACGGCCACCGAATGGCATGAATATAACTTTACTTAAAAATACCCACAGCAGTGAATTGTCCTGTCGCCGCCGTTAGCTAATAAGCTATCAAGCCTTCAGCCAAAGAAGCAGAGTGGCAGAGTTTTTTTTTACTGTCCACATCTCCACAAAAGAGCGAGAACGCCATTAAAAGCAAACCCAATAGGATTAATGTAAAGTCTTTAATGATCCAATCTGAGTGCCACTTTGTTGGAATGATCCAGCAACCCCCCCCCATACCTTAAACCCCACAAAAAAATGGAGCTCAATGGACCGGCGACGATCCCATCATCTCCTCGCTTCAATCTCGCCTCAAGTCGAGTGCAAATAACTGTGAGCTGTGAGCTTTTCTCCTACCTCCGCCCACCACCACCACCACCACCAACAACACCACCAACACCACCACTATCCCCCCACTTTCTTCACTGTCGCCTGTTTGCTATTCCCCGTGCCCGACGGCGAACGGCCTTGCCGCGGCGGTGGCCACGGTCGTTTTTTGGGAGGTTTGCGGTTCGGATGTGCCGGCTCGCCAGCTGGGAAGAGTCGCGGGGGGCCCGGGGGGACACCTCGCCGCCCCCCACTGTGACGAGGCGCTTAGCTGTGTTATTTCACGGTCTCCCTGCCGTGAAATGGCCCAGAACAGACTTAACACAGCCGGTGTAAATATTAAAAGAGAAGCCGGCTCGACGAGAAGGGTCCCCGGCCCTGATTGGGTTCCCCGGGTTCCCCGCTCCGACGGTTCTCGTCTTTCAAACTCGGCTGCTCGTCGTCGCCCCCGTTTGGACAGCGTGGCCGCCCCTGTGATCTTCACTCAGATGTGTAGATAGCGCCGCGCAATCTAAAGAGGATCAGATAACGACACACAAAACAAAGAAGCTCCGCCACTTTTAGCTTCATGTCGCGCTCGAGTCCCCCCTCATCTCCGTTGTCAAACACAATTAATCCACGGCGTTCCGGCCCCAAAACACAGGCCAAACTTCAGAGGGGAGTGTAAAGGGGGGAGGAAAAATAAGGAAGAAAAAAACGTACCGGCGTTCAAACGGTAATTGCCGAGGAAAGCCGCGCGCCGCGGAGATAAGTTGCGCGCCCTTCATAATTAACTTTGTCTGCGCGGCGCTTCTCCTGACGTTTTTTCCCCCTCTTTTTGTTCCGGTGTTTTCCATCCCCCCACACACCCCATCCTCTGCAGTTTCTTACCTCATTCCTATTTCCGTCCGTACATCACCTCAGACGTTCGCTCGGCAGAAACAAGCGAACGGCGCGGTGGATTCAGCCAGTCGGGTTTGTGTCGGGTTTGACGGTGAAATTTGTGCAAACGATTGGCGAGCAAAGGGTTTCTCTGAACGCTCCGTGTTATTATACCCTGGCAGCCGTTGTCAGGGCACCGCCGCATTCTGACAGCAGGAGGAAGAAGAAGAGGAGGAAGAAGAGGAAGAGGAAGAGGTAGAAAAATATGATAATACATATACAGACGAGTAGCGCCACAGAACAAACCGTGTCAGTCACTCCTCTCCCTACAAAGAAGAGATATATATATATAAGAGGCAGAGGCTGGGTGTCGGGTGCTGGGAGATTGAGAGAGAGAGAGAGAGAGAGAGAGAGAGAGAGAGAGAGAGAGAGAGACTTTCCAGTGCCGCCTCTAACTGCCAGTGGAACTCAAACTTTCTCTTCCTCGGATCGTCTGAGCCATAGGGGTGCGTTAAGTAGCACAGTACCTCCCCGAGTCGGGTCAGCTCCTGGGAGGACTTACGGCAGAAGGAGTTGCGGAAGGAGCCCAGAACCACCGCCAACCACCACCCACCACCGACCACCACCGACCACCACCACCACCACCGACCACCGACCACCTATCCACTATCCACTCCCACTTCCACACAGGTTAGGCCCGTGGACATCGTGGATCGGACCCGGAACTTTTTTGGCGCCCCCGATCGAACAACCCCCCCCCCCCCCCCCCCACAACGACTAGATTATCCCGAACTCCGAACTGGAACTCGACTATCACTGAGTCTCCGCCCACGCCGTGCCTTCTCAAGCCATGTTCCTGTCCAAAACCCTTACTCTCTCTCTCTCTCTCTCTCTCTCTCTCCCTCTCTCCTTCTTTTATATTAAAAGCTCCCTTCGAAGAGACGAGAATCTAATAACAGAGGTAAACGCGGTTATCTCGTATCCGCTGCTGCTTCCGGACGACAGACGTTTCCTGCGTCTTGTTTCGGTGCGGCCAGACGATTGCCGGCGAGGGGTTTTTCGTGGGAAAACGTCTTGAAGTCTCGAAGAGAGGAGGAAGAAGAAGAAGAAGAATCCGCCGCCGCCGCCTCTGCCTCCCTCCTTCCCACCCTCGCTCGCCCGCTGGGATTTCCACTCCCCGTTTGTGATGATAATTCTGCTGCATAATTAACGTCTTCGTCCATAAGACTAAACGGCTCGGATGAAACAATCATGGCGCTTGCCAAGAAGCCATTTTAAAACTCAGCCCAAGCGATGTTTCCCCGAATAGGATGAGGATGAGAGCCCCGTGGAGAGATCGCTGTTTAGGACGGAGATCTCCTCCTCCACCTCCTCCTTCTCCTTTTCCTCCTCCTCCTCCTCCTCCTCCATCTCTCTCCTCATCCCACCCTCCTTCTCCTCCTCCACCTCCTCCTCCTCCTTCATCTCTCTCCTCATCCTACCCTCCTTCTCCTCCTCCTCCTCCTCCTCTTCTTCCTTCTCCTCCTCCTCCTCTTCCTCCTCCATCCCCCTCTCCTCGCCACCCAGGTTGTCGCCCCGCATTTAGAAACATCAGGCCGCCGCCTCGTCCTCCCCTCCCTCTGTAGCCTCTTTCTCCCCCCTCCATCTGCCTCTCCCTCTCTCTCCTCTGCCTCCCCCTCTCTCTCTCTGCCTCTCTCTCTCTGCCTCTCTCTCTCTCTCTCTGCTCTCCCTCTCTCTCTGCCTCTCTCTCTCTCTGCCTCTCCTCTCTCTCCTCTGCCTCTCTCTCTCTCTCCTCCTCTCTCTCTCTCTGCCTCCCTCTCTCTCTCTGCCTCTCTCTCTCTCTCCCTCTCTCTCTCCTCTCTCTCTCTCTCTCTCTCTCTCTCTCCCTCCCTCTCTCTCTCTCCTCTCTCTCTCTCTCTCTCTCTCTCTGCCTCTCTCTCTCTCTCTCTCTCTCTCTGCCTCTCTCTCTCTCTCTCCCTCTCTCTCTCTCTCTCTCTCTCTCTCTCTCTCCCTCTCTCTCTGCCTCCCTCTCTCTCTCTCTCTCTCTCTCTCTCTCTCTCTCTCTCTCTCTCTCTGCCTCCCTCTCTCTCTCTGCCTCCCTCTCTCTCTCTCTCTCTCTCTCTCTCTCTCTCTCTCTCTCTGCCTCTCTCTCTCTCTCTCTCTCTCTGCTCCTCTCTCTCTCTCTCTCTCTCTCTCTGCCTCCCTCTCTCTCTCTGCCTCCCTCTCTCTCCCTCGTTGACATGCTTATGTTGCCTACTTTCTCTCTCTCTCTCTCTCTCTTCCGTTCTCCTCGTCTGTCATCCTGACTCTCTCCTGTCATCCTGAGTGTCCCCATTCCTTCACTTCCTCGCTCAAACTTTTCCTTCTTCTCGTTTCTCTCCACGTCTCTATCTCGTCCCCTCTCCCCTCTCTATTTAACTCTCTCTCTCTCTCTCTCTCCTTCTAGCCCTATGTCTCTCTTTGTCTCCCTCTCTCCCTTCCTCCCATACCTCCTCACCTCCTGTTCCTGTACCAGTGCAGAGCCGTCAAAATGAAAACCACGCGTCCCTCGTCTCCAAACTGTCCGCTAATCGCGTCGACGAGCATCCATCCCCCCCCCCCCCCCCTTCATACCAAACGTTTTACCCTCTCGGTTCTACGCCACCG
>PIJE02005115.1:12500-20833 GCA_002895965.2 Coryphaenoides rupestris | reverse complement strand
ACCCAGGCAATTTGGTCGTACCGTCAAAACAGACGACGACGGTTTGCCATGGCACTTACACACCGCCTCTCTCAGTCTGGAGGGGAAGAACCTGTTGTGTGACCAATGCAGTCTTTGTGGACTTCAGCTCAGCGTTAACACGATAGGTCCTGCAACTCGACACCAAGCTACAGGGTTGGCCTGCACCGACCATGTGCAAGCTGATACTGGACCTTTCTGTCGGGCCGCCGCCAGTGGTGAAGGATAGGCAGCACCACTCAGAGCCACTACCTCAACACCGGGAGCCCATCAGGGGATGCGTGGTGAGCCTCTTCATACTCCGTTGTACACTCACGACTGATGGCGTACACAGCTCCACGTCATCATAAGTTTGCTGACGAACAACAACAAGTGTGGACTGAATCGCAACGCGCTGACGACGAGACAGCTACAGGAGGAGGTTGGGTATCCACTGGCACAGTGGCTCGACACGGAACAACCTCGCCCTCAACGTTCAAGTGAGACCAAGAGCTGATCGTGGTACTAACAGGAAGCGGAGAGGGAGAGCACGCCCCCATCTCCACGACGGTGCTGCAGTTAGAGAGGTCAGCAGCTTCAGTTCCTCGGCGTGCAAATCTCTGTGGACCACACACACCACAACGTGGTGAAAAAGGCCCAACAACGCCTGGTATTTCTCTCCAGTGCGACTGAGAAAATTGGCAACCATTGTGCCCCCGCATCCTCAGAACATTCTACTCAGTACATCGAGAGTGTTTTTACCAGGATGCCATCACCGTCTGGTACCTGGGAAAACGGGTGCACCGCACTGGAGCGTAGAACACTACAGAGGGTGGTGCGGACGGCCCAGTACATCGTTGGAGGTGAGCTTCCCTCCCTCCTGGATATATACACCAGGCGGTGCGTGGCCAAGGCCAAACGGATTATTAAAGACAATAACCACCCCAGCCACGAACTGTTCACACTTCTACCGTCAGGCAGGCGATACCGCAGTATCAAGAGCCACACGAGCAGACTCAGAGACAGCTTCCACAGTCAGGCCATCAGGCTGCTGAACAAGTGCAAGTACTATGTGTTACTGCTTAGTGCTAGTCCTGGTGCTAAGTGCAAGTGTTACTGCTGGTGCAAGTGCTGGTAGTAGTGCTAAGTTTTGGTGCCGGTGCTACTGCTAGTGTTAGTGTTACTGCTAGTGCTAGTATTACTACTAGTGCTAGTCCGGGTGCTAATTGCTGGTGCTAGTGTTGTTCTAGTGTGACATTCTGTGAATGTCAAAATATAACAATGTATATTTTATTACATTGATTTATATTTGTATTGCTCCCCTTAATATTTTTTGTATACTTCATTTTATCTTATACAGTTCTCTTTTTGTTTAGATTTTTTTGTAACTTTAATATAACTTTCATATTCTATTTTTCATTTCCTAATTTGTATTCTTTTAGAACTGCAGTCGGATGTCGGGCGTTTTGCACATAAGATTTTCACTCACTGCTTATACTTGTGTAAACTGTGAAGTGACAATAAAATACTTGAAACTTGAAACTAGGGGCCCAGTGTGTTTTGGTAGTTAGTGTAGGGGCCTGGGGTGTTGGTGTTTGACTCAGGGTGGTGGTGTAGTGGACTTGGGTGTTGGCGTGTAGGTGCTAGTGGTTGGTGTAGGGTGGCTAGTGTTGGTGTAGGGGCTATGGGTGTTGGTTCGTACGTGACGAGGGTGTGGTGAGGGTGCTAGTGTGTTGGTGTAGGTGCTAGTGTTGGTGTAATGACTAGGGTGTTGGTGTAGGGGCTAGGGTGTTGGTGTAGGGCAGGGGTGCCCACACTTTTTCAACTTGCGAGCTACTTTTAAAATGGCCAAGCCAAAATGATCTACCTACACTAAAAATGCTAAATATATCCCGAGTATACTTCATATAAAGAGGGGGGCGGGGCTCCGTTAATTTGCGGTTCTGATCCGGGAGGGGGGGCGCGGGGGGGATGGATATCGCTGGATATTGGTGGGGACATGTCCCCAGCGTCCCCACTAAATTCTGTTATCATTCATCCGATGAATGATAACATCAAATTTTTCATTAATGGCATGCAATCTACCCGGACTTCCTTTGCAATCAACTGGTCGATCGCGATCGACGTATTGGGCACCCTTGTTGTAGGGGCTAGGGTGTTGGTGTAGGGGCTAGTGTGTTGGTGTAGGGGCTAGGGTGTTGATGTAGTGACTAGGGTGTTGGTGTAGTGCAGACCTGGGCAAACTATGGCCCGCGGGCCACATACGGCCCGTTGCGTTGTTTAATCCGGCCCGTCGGGCATTTACATTAACAACAGTCCTATAATACATTTACATTAACAACAGTCCTATAATACATTTACATTAACAACAGTCCTATAATACATTTACATTAACAACAGTCCTATAATACATTTACATTAACAACAGTCCTATAATACATTTACATTAACAACAGTCCTATAATACATTTACATTAACAACAGTCCTATAATACATTTACATTAACAACAGTCCTATAATACATTTACATTTGTAGTATTCATTTCGCTGTTTTTTTTCATCCTGCAATTGATATCTTGATTGGGTCCACTAGATCAGAGGACACTAATATGCAGACCGTTAATTCGGAGCAATACCGCTACCGGCGCGGTACGGCACGGTACGGCGCGGTATTTGCGTGTTTCCACTAGCACGTAGTACCTGATATCAGGTACTATTTGGTATCACATCTGGCCCTGGTTCCAAGCCAGCCGAAGCGGTACTATGACGTGACGTCAGCCGACTGCCTTCCACTGATTGGCCGACGAGTGTCGTCACTGGGAGCGTCATAAGCGCGCGACGACCGACCAGACAAATAAACACGAGACTCGACCACACCACTTTTTAAAACCTGACCTGACTTTTAAAAATGACTCACCAAAAAAAACCACGCCATGGTCGGTCGCAGGAGGTCCAGACGTTCCTCTCTTTGGTGGCCGAAGAGAGGATACAGCGGGAGCTCGACGGCACAACCCAGGAACGAAAGAAGTATTTAAAAAAGTCGCCCAGCTGATGGCCAATCCTGGGTACCACCGTACCCTCCAGCAAATGCCGGGATAAGCTCAAAAAAATGAAAGAGCGATTTACCGGGCCATTAAGAAGACCACAATGGTCGTTAGTGGGGCAAATCGCCGGGCCTGGGAGATGTTCGATCAAATGGAATATATTTCAAGAGAGAGTAGTAATGTTGTTGGAATTTCAAAATAAATACCTCTGGAGTTAATAAAAAAAATAAATAAGTGGCTCTTTGGCAAGCAGAAACGACGCTATCAAGGGGTTTGAACTTCCCTACGGTGCGCGTCTGAGGACGAGGACTTTGCAGAAGGTTGTAGCTAAGCTTGTGTCCTGAAAGGGGAACCTGACCAGTGCAAAACAAGTTATTTTTTGTTATTTTATTTTTTATCTCCTTTTTGGAATGGAGGCACAGACTCTAATGTTGATGTTGTTGTACTTGTTGCTTTTGGTTGTTTACTAAATGCATTCTTGAGGGTTGTATTCTTGAGGCATGATGGATGGAACAACTTGGCGATTGGAGGTTTATTACTTAATATTGTGATGGTGGTTCTTAAGGAAATTGAGGTTTTTATCAAACTCTGACTGATGTCAGTTAAAAAATGATAACGCAAGAAAAAAAATAAAACTGTTGAACCATCATTTGTAGTTTTCTCGTATATACCTTCTGTGATTTGTTGTGTGATCGGAGATATATTGTTACTTCTGATAAAAAGGTCAGGTCGTATTCGTATTGACGATATAGGAAGAGCAAACATTTAGCCAGCAAAATGTAACATCTGACAGCCAACGCACTTCTTTCATGTTTTATCAAACATGTGAAGAACACGGATTACAGCCAAGGCTTAATAATGAGCTGTTCTGTAGGGAGGATCATGGTTCAGCTATTGACTCCTCGTGTTGTCATGGAGTTGAAGTTTCATCAAGTTTCCGTTTTTTTTTATTACTGTGATAATGTGTTTTTTCTTGTTGGAAACTGTACTTTTAGTTGTCTCTAGTGTATCTTGTTAAGCACTGCTTGAACCCCCGCATCTGTGTGATAATAATAAAGGCTTTGATGTCCTTAAGAAATGGTCTGTTCTGGTTTCTATATGCATTGTCATACTAAATACATACTGTAAACTGGTTTGGGTTTATGTTAAAGCATTTTATTTGTTGTGTTGTTGTTGTTCTGGTCTTCCGGTTTTGTGCGTGGCTTGGCGCGGTGTAAATGACGTCACGGCAGTTCGCGCAGCCGTGTTATGACGACCCCGCCCACGTCGAGGAGGTACTATATGGTACTCAGTTGTAATGGAAACAGACCCGAAAAGTACCATGCCGTGCCGTATCGCGCCGTACAGTGACCGTCCACTAGATCAGAGGACACTAATATGCAGACCGTTAATACGGAGCAATACCGCTACCGTGAGACGCGCGACCGGTACCGAGTCAGCGACTCCCGGGGGGGGGGAGTAGACGCGCGATGGGAGCTAGACGCGCGAGCCGGGCTATCAGTAGATGAGGATCACAGCGTGTAGCACCCCCCCCCCCCGTCGGGAAATACTGACTTGGTGCCCGTCGCGCGTTCCCGGGGGGGGTGCTAGACGCTGTGATCCTCGTCTACTAATGGCCCGGCCCGTCTGACAACTTTAAAAACCAAAAGTGGCCCTTGAGCCAAAATAATTGCCCACCCCTGGTGTAGGGGAGTGTTGGTGTAGGGGCTAGGGTGTTGGTGTAGGGGCTAGTGTGTTGGTGTAGGGGCTAGGGTGTTGGTGTAGGGGCTAGTGTGTTGGTGTAGGGGCTAGGGTGTTGGTGTAGGGGCTAGTGTGTTGGTGTAGGGGCTAGGGTGTTGGTGTAGGGGCTAGTGTGCTGGTGTAGGGGCTAGGGTGTTGGTGTAGGGGCTAGGGTGTTGGTGTAGGGGCTAGTGTGTTGGTGTAGGGGCTAGGGTGTTGGTGTAGGGGCTAGTGTGTTGGTGTAGGGGCTAGTGTGTTGGTGTAGGGGCTAGTGTGTTGGTGTAGGGGCTAGGGTGTTGGTGTAGGGGCTAGGGTGTTGGTGTAGGGGCTAGTGTGTTGGTGTAGGGGCTAGTGTGTTGGTGTAGGGGCTAGTGTGTTGGTGTAGGGGCTAGGGTGTTGCTGTATTGACTAGGGTTGTGGTGTAGGGACTAGGGTGATGGTGTAAAGGCTAGCGTGTTGGTATCCCTGTGTAACTCTGCCCCTTCACTTCCTGGTTTCCATCCCAGGAGCTGCCTAGTCCCCACCCCCCCTCCCCCCAAGATGTTGGCTTACAGCATATTCAACTTCTGGATCCAAGAGTTTAGGACCAGACTGACTGATCAGACAGAACAAGACGCTGGGTGACTGAACCGCCAGAACCAAAGCAGAGCCTCTAAAGATGGACCACACAGCTGGAGAAGTTGTATTCATGCTTTAATTTATTAGTGCTTGTGCACAATAACGACATGAAGTTATCATTCTAAATCCCACAGTTGGTGCCACACTGGAGATCGACTGACACAAGCCAGGCGCCATGAGCGAGATGTTCTTCAAGTTAGCAGCTGGTTTTCATCTCGCAGATGTAGGGAAAGAACTGGTGGCAGGCATGATTAGACCAGCCCTTTGTTCCTGAAGAACAAACAGAAACACGTTCAGCCGACCCCCTCCACCACCACCCCCACCACCACCACCCCACCACCACCATCACCACCACCACCACCTTACCTTCGGTATTGACGAAGACACACTGGTACATGCTGGTGGAGGCCATGGACTCCCAGTGCTGGAAGTCGAACCGGCTCCCATCCTCCCAGCGCCAAATACCCTGCAGCCAATATCATACCAGTTACACTCAGCCAATCACATATGTGCGTACCTGTGTATGGTGTGTATGGTGTGTGTGTGTGTGTGTGTGTGTGAGTGTGTGTGTGTGTGTGTGTTTGCGTACTTGTGTGTGGTGTGTGTGTGCAAGTGTGTGTGTGTATGAGTGTGTGTGTGTGTGCATGTGTGTGTTTGCATACCTGTGTGTGGTGTGTGTGTGCTTGTTATAGGTGTGTGTGTGTGTGTGTGATCGGAGATATATTGTTACTTCTGATAAAAAGGTCAGGTCGTATTCGTATTGACGATATAGGAAGAGCAAACATTTAGCCAGCAAAATGTAACATCTGACAGCCAACGCACTTCTTTCATGTTTTATCAAACATGTGAAGAACACGGATTACAGCCAAGGCTTAATAATGAGCTGTTCTGTAGGGAGGATCATGGTTCAGCTATTGACTCCTCGTGTTGTCATGGAGTTGAAGTTTCATCAAGTTTCCGTTTTTTTTTATTACTGTGATAATGTGTTTTTTCTTGTTGGAAACTGTACTTTTAGTTGTCTCTAGTGTATCTTGTTAAGCACTGCTTGAATCCCCGCATCTGTGTGATAATAATAAAGGCTTTGATGTCCTTAAGAAATGGTCTGTTCTGGTTTCTATATGCATTGTCATACTAAATACATACTGTAAACTGGTTTGGGTTTATGTTAAAGCGTTTTATTTGTTGTGTTGTTGTTGTTCTGGTCTTCCGGTTTTGTGCGTGGCTTGGCGCGGTGTAAATGACGTCACGGCAGTTCGCGCAGCCGTGTTATGACGACCCCGCCCACGTCGAGGAGGTACTATATGGTACTCAGTTGTAATGGAAACAGACCCGAAAAGTACCATGCCGTGCCGTGCCGCGCCGTACCGCGCCGTACCGTGACGGTGGAAAAGGGGCATAATATGCAGACCGTTAATACGGAGCAATACCGCTACCGTGAAACGCGCGACCGGTACCGAGTCAGCGACTCCCGGGGGGGGAGTAGACGCGCGATGGGAGCTAGACGTGCGAGCCGGGCTATCAGTAGATGAGGATCACAGCGTGTAGCAGCACCCCCCCCCCCGTCGGGAAATACTGACTTGGTGCCCGTCGCGTGTTTTCCGAGGGGGGGGGTGCTACACGCTGTGATCCTCGTCTACTAATGGCCCGGCCCGTCTGACAACGTTAAGAACCAAAAGTGGCCCTTGAGCCAAAATAATTGCCCACCCCTGGTGTAGGGGAGTGTTGGTGTAGGGGCTAGGGTGTTGGTGTATGGGCCAGTGTGTTGGTGTTGGTGTAGGGGCCAGTGTGTTGGTGTAGGGGCTAGGGTGTTGGTGTAGGGGCTAGTGTGTTGGTGTAGGGGCTAGGGTGTTGGTGTAGGGGCTAGTGTGTTGGTGTAGGGGCTAGGGTGTTGGTGTAGGGGCTAGTGTGCTGGTGTAGGGGCTAGGGTGTTGGTGTAGGGGCTAGGGTGTTGGTGTAGGGGCTAGTGTGTTGGTGTAGGGCGGCTAGTGTGGTTGGTGTATGGGGCTAGTGTGCTTGGTGTAGGTGCTAGGGTGTGGTGTAGGGGCTAGGGTGTTGGTGTAGGGGCTAGTGTGCTGGGTGTAGGGGGGCTAGTGTGTGGTGTAGGGGCTAGTGTGTTGGTGTAGGGGCTAGGGTGTTTGCTGTATTGACTAGGGTGTGGTGTAGGGACTAGGGGATGGTGTAAAGGCTAGCGTGTTGGTATCCCTGTGTAACTCTGCCCCTTCACTTCCTGGTTTCCATCCCAGGAGCTGCCTAGTCCCCACCCCCCTCCCCCCAAGATGTTGGCTTACAGCATATTCAACATCTGGATCCAAGAGTTTAGGACCAGACTGACTGATCAGACAGAACAAGACGCTGGGTGACTGAACCGCCAGAACCAAAGCAGAGCCTCTAAAGATGGACCACACAGCTGGAGAAGTTGTATTCATGCTTTAATTTATTAGTGCTTGTGCACAATAACGACATGAAGTTATCATTCTAAATCCCACAGTTGGTGCCACACTGGAGATCGACTGACACAAGCCAGGCGCCATGAGCGAGATGTTCTTCAAGTTAGCAGCTGGTTTTCATCTCGCAGATGTAGGGAAAGAACTGGTGGCAGGCATGATTAGACCAGCCCTTTGTTCCTGAAGAACAAACAGAAACACGTTCAGCTTCTCGACCCCCTCCACCACCACCCCCACCACCACACCCCACCACCACCATCACCACCACCACCACCTTACCTTCGGTATTGACGAAGACACACTGGTACATGCTGGTGGAGGCCATGGACTCCCAGTGCTGGAAGTCGAACCGGCTCCCATCCTCCCAGCGCCAAATACCCTGCAGCCAATATCATACCAGTTACACTCAGCCAATCACATATGTGCGTACCTGTGTATGGTGTGTATGGTGTGTGTGTGTGTGTGTGTGTGTGAGTGTGTGTGTGTGTGTGTGTTTGCGTACTTGTGTGT
>PIJE02005115.1:0-10000 GCA_002895965.2 Coryphaenoides rupestris | reverse complement strand
TAAAATTATTAACACAAAACACAACACAACCAGGGTAGGTGTGTTAGTAATTATGATGTTATATATATTTATGTCATCTTGTATATATGCTCGAAAAACAGTTCTATACCTGTTTTCATGTATCATAGCGATATATTGTATATATATTACTGGTTCTTTCAACAAATCTAGTACGACTCTGTCCCCTGACTAGAATCAGCTCTTGCACAGCCTGTGCATTCAGATGGGGTTTACTCATCTGTTGACTCTCTCATGACTGTTGTTTTTCCTTTAGCTTTCTTGGGGTCATACCCAGCGTTCCCTTACCCCCTCTGCTTGGCCATCACCGTCATGTCTATCATTGTTTGTAAGAATGTTATCTTGCATATAACATCAGAGAGTCTTTCCACACAGGTTATTCACATAACGCATATTCTTAAAGATGGCGACTATGCTTTGTGGTAAAATTCTCCCATTAAACAGAAACTAGGCAGAACATATATATATATATAATATGGTGTGCAGTACACAGAAACATACAGGCATGTAGAACCTTTAACTATATGTTTATGGTCGTTTTTCCACTACACAATCAGTGAGACAGAGGCAATAACCCGTCTGACACTCAATCGTCTGTCCACCTGTCTGTCTGTCTGTCTGTCTGTGTGTGTGTTCCTCTCACCTTGAGCCGTTGAGTTCTCCGGACGCAAGGCGCCTGTCTGTTCGGTGGCCACTGGAGACAAGAGATGTAATAGTGTCATATGTTATAGCGTGTTAGACACCACAGCGCAACTAAGTGATTTTTATGGATGATTTCAGTCACTGACGGCAGCAGAGACGTCCATTCGTTCACTCACCTGAAGCGGCCTCCTCGGCCATCGCCCCGCCGAGGAGAAGCAGCGCGGTGAGCAGGACCCTCATGATGAAGACGATGAAGAGGACGAAGAGGATATTCAAGAAGCTCTGGATGCAGATGCTGTGGAGCAGGTCGGAGAGGAGAGAGGTGTACCTGAGTTCCTGAGTTCTCCTCTTTATATACAACTCCTCACCGTGTGGTCGCCGCCATAAAATATTGCACTTTGCTCTACAGTCAATATTATGTTGGTTTGTGACTAAAGCAGCAACTCCCTGCTTACTGGAACCCAGGAAGGTTTGGTTTTATGGGGCAGCACGAGAAGGAAATAGTTTTGATTTGATAGATTTGACTTCCTTACTGGGAATGAATAACATTCATGGGAATTTTGCCTAAAACACAGAAGAACCCAGAAGTTATAAGGTCCACTTTTGAGTGGTAGATTAATCATCCACGCACAAAGGTGGATCGACAAAGTGTTTGTCATCATATAAGACAAATATATGATTATATATGATTTAGGGGAGGCCAGGTATCCCCCCCCCCCCCCCCCCCCCCTCTGGGGCGTCACCCTGCTGGTCAGTGAGTTAATGAGTGAGTGAGTTAAAACTATGAACTGTGTATGAATCATCAACGATTAAATCGGATAATATTTTATTGATGATGGGATGTGGTCATGATGTCCTACCATGATTAAGAACAACACATCTAATATTGTTATATGATTAATAGCAATTCTTTATTTTTATTATATAATTAATAGCTGCCATGGTTGTGACTTTTTACCTTTGTTTAAGTCTAGTTTCGTATTTCTGTGTCTATTGTGTTCCCTGTCTAGTTCTATTGTTATATGATTAATACCTAGTGTTATTATTTACATTTACATTTACATTTTGGGCATTTGGCAGACGCTTTCATCCAAAGCGACTTACAAAGAGTACATTTGTTGAAGGAGAGACAGCAATATATCACTGTGGTACATAAAGATAAGAATTATTTTTTACTCAACAGTGCAACGACCTGTCCGGGGGTTGGGAGGTCGGGCGGAACACACACACACACACGCACACACACACAGGACAGCTCTGCCTACAAACTGTATCAACTCCACAGAAGGGGCTTTTCCACCAAAGTCAACCGAGAGCTGGTTCTGGGCTGGTGCTAGTGCCAGAACACGCCTTGGTGGAAAAGCCCCCTCTGAAAGAGAGAGCAAACAAATACCAGCACAGGGTTAACTTCCGGAGTGGATCGACTCGTATTATAGTATTAATGAGAGTATCACTATCGTATTATAGTGTTATTATCGTATCATTATTATTATTATTATTATTATTATTATTATTATAGCACTAGCCTGTCCACGTGATAACGATCCTCCAGAGCACGATGCAGTGCAGGGAGACTGCGGTCCAGGTCCTGAGTTGGGTCCTGCTCCTGGGTGGCCCGCTGAGCTTCTGGGTGCAGCAGAGAACCGGCCGACAGATGCGGTACGGGCGCTACGCGGACCCCCGGGAGCGCTGCGTGGCCAACACCCGGCTGGTCTGGATGGTCCAGGAGCTGCCCTCCCTGCTGGTCCCGCTGCTGCTGCTGCTGCCCGCCACCGAGACCCGGGCCGGGCCGGGCCAGGTCCTGCTGCTCGGAGCCTTCTGCCTGCACTACTTCCACAGGTGAGTCCCCTCCAGGTGAGTCCCCTCCAGGTGAGTCCACCCGGGTGTGTAAATGGTAAATGGTTTGCATTTATTTAGCGCTTTCACATTCACCCATTCATACACCGACGTCAACCATGCAACCAATACGTCGGGAGCAGTTAATGAGTGTGTGTGTGTGTGTGTGTGTGTGTGTGTGTGTGTGTGTCTTCTCTGCCAGTGTAGTTATTAGTGTGTGTGTGTGTGTGTGTGTTGTTACGTCTGGTCGTTCACAGACAGACTGTCCGGTTAGGGACTGTTCACGACAGTCCACTGTCTCGTTTTACGGACTGTCTCAGGCGACTGAGGAAATTCAACATGTGCCCCCGCATCCTCAGAACATTCTACTCCTGTACCATCGAGAGTGTTCTCACAGGATGCATCACCGTCTGGTACGGGAACTGCACCGCACTGGAGCGTAAAACACTACAGAGGGTGGTGCGGACGGCCCAGTACATCGTTGGAGGTGAGCTTCCCTCCCTCCTGGATATATACACCAGGCGGTGCGTGGCCAAGGCCAAACGGATTATTAAAGACAATAACCACCCCAGCCACAAACTGTACACACTCCTACCGTCAGGCAGGCGATACCGCAGTATCAAATGCCACACGAGCAGATTCAGAGACAGCTTCCACAGTCAGGCCATCAGGCTGCTGAACAAGTTCGGCATCAATGTCTAAATGCTAGTGCTAAGTGTTACTGCTAGTGCTGTGCTGGTGTTACTGCTAGTGCTGGTCCTGGTGCTAGTGTTAGGGTGCTTTCACACATACAGCATTTAGTGCGCACTAAACGAGTTTGGTCCCTTGGTTCGGTACATTTGCGTTGGTGTGAATGCAACCACCGCACTTTGGTGCGCACCAAATCAGCCGTCCGAGACCTCCCTGAAGAGGTGGTCTCGATCCGCTCCAACTCCCTAAATTTGGTGCGGTTCCTCTGGTGAAAGCAACCGAAAAAAATGGGTCCACAACGATCTAGTTTTGATGCATTGTGGGTGTTGTTAATCATTAATTGACTCTCCATTTCAGTAAAATATCATAGGCTACCTAATTGACAATGCGATTGACAATGCGATCATTAATAGCCGACTGTTAAATTCATTAGACTTGATTCTCCCCATTGATCATTCCCAAAACATTGTCATAATAGCCTACTTCTTGTTTGGATAGTCTGTGTAACTGAATAACCTAATGTCAATACAGTGTAATCCGCTTATAGTGATCACGTTTGTCCGGGTCAAATTGATTACTATAAGCCGTTGATTAGTATTTTTCAAACTGTGGGGCGCGCCCCTCTAGTGGGGCGCAGTGGTATTACAGGTGGGGCGCAGGTGGGGCGCAGGGGGAAATTCATAATTGTTTTATTTCAAGAATTGTATTGAGAACTTCACATATTACAAAAGTACAAAGCACACGGACATAAAACCAAAATGTATCGATCGAAACACTCCTCCCCCCCTTTAACAATCTAAAATGAACGGAACTTTCTCATAATAAAGCAGAGTTGCCCCAAGACAGGTGGGGCGTGAAATTGTCCTCCCCTCCTAAGTGGGGCGTGACAGAAATAGTTTGAGAACCACTGGATTAGCTCCTTTGACGCGCGCGCGGGTGCCCCCGGCCCTCCCTTAACAATCTTAAAACGGAGAGTGCGGTTGTCTATATAAAGCTCTGGCCCGCTTCCCCCCCCGGCACCCCACCCCACCCCGACCCAAACTCTATGGGCCCGTTAGTGCCCCTTGAGGCACAACTTAATCTGAAAAAACGGAAGGCCCAACAGTTAATGATCTCTTTTACACCCTCACAACGGCTCCCCCACTCTGGTACTAATCTAAAACGCCGACCACACGTTTGTCGTTTACATCCACTCCCTTCCCCGCCGGGTTGGAACAAGTGCTGAAAGCACCGGAAACGTCTGTCTTTACAAAACCCTTCCCGTCCCCCCCACTTTGTCAACAATCTAAAACGGAAACGTTGTCTTTACCCCCCCCCCCCCTAACAATCTAAAACGGAACGTTGTCTTTACCCCCCCCCCCCCCGCAACAATCTAAAATGGAACGTTGTACACTCCTCCCCCCCTCAACAATCTAAAACGGAACGTTTTTTTCTCATAATAAAGCAGAGTTGCCCCAAGGCAGGTGGGGTGTGAAAATGTCCTCCCCTCCAAAGTGGGGAATGACAGAAAAAGTTGGAGAACCAACGTTTGTCCGGGTCAAATTGATCACTATAAGCGGTTGATTACTATAACCGAAATTTTATAATTTTCTTTATTTTTTATTCAGATTACCATCCAATTGACATTTGTATATATAATACATTAATACATGTATAAAGTAATGAAACGGACAGCTTTGCTATTTACTGGATTTTATTACAGCAAGTTAACTGAAAAATACTGTACAGTACGTACATTAACGTTACAGTACAGCTGTTTGAAACGCGATTCAAATAGCAAATTAAATGACAGCATTGCACTGTTGTAGCTATAAATCAAACACACTACAGTAGGACTACTGGAAGCTTCGACGAGTCTCCGTGTTTCGTTTCAGAGAAGTTTCTGTTACCCCGACATGGTGCGCGAGGTGCGCGCGATGTGCTCGCGATGTGCATTGCAGCACGTCTTCGCGCGACGCCGCCTATAAGATGACCGTAATTTATTAATTTCTCCAACATATGTTCTGTATAAAAGGACCCACAATGATCACTATAAGCGGACTGCTTGATCGCTATAAGAGAATTATTTAAACAGTGTTTGTATAGGAACCATTCTGTCCCAGGCTCTGTGATCATATAAGCGGTTGATCACTATATCCGTGATCACTAGAAGCGGATTACACTGTAATGCAATTTGGACAACTGTGATGAGCCACGCTGTGATGAGCATAATTGTATGACGTGCAATTTCATAACTAGCCTATGTATTGCCAATGTGATGCGGGGACTTCACCTCGCCCTCTCTGTTCACGTTAAAGCTTCAACGTTAAAGCTTCGTTTGGTCTATTTTGGTTCGTTTGGTCTATTTTGGTTCGTTTAGAAACATGCATATGTGAAACCGAACCGTACCAACGTCTGTTTGCTACATTGTAACATTTTTTTGCCTGGTGCGGACCAAAGCAATCGAACTATAAGCACCCTTACTGCTGGTGCTAGTACTGGTGTTAGTGCTAGTCCTGGTGCCAACTGCTGGTGCTAGTGTTGTGTCGACTGTCTTAGAAGGTATCCCGTGACATTCTGTGAATGTCAGCATATAACAATGTATATTTTAGTACATCGATTTATATGTGTATGGATATTTTACTGTATATTCCATTTCATTTTAGATTTCATTACGTATTTTATATAGAATTCTATTTATAGTTCTATTTTCTATTTTGTATTTTTACTCTATTTTGTATTCTTTATAATTACTGTCGGCTGTCGGGCGTTTTGCACAAAAAGTTTTTAACTCACTGTTTATACTCACGTGTAAATTGTGAAGTTACAATAAAAATACTTGAACTTGAACTTGAATGTTTCGAACGAGGAAATCCAGCGAGACCACGGACTGGTGGCTCTCCTGGTAGGGCTAGGAACGGAGAGGGTGGTGGAAGGGAAAAATCAGCCATCCTCGTCGCCAAATGTTATGTCCGTAGAATGACGGAGTCGACTACTGTTTGTCAAGTCGGAGATTGTGCTTCTCCGTTTATTTTACCACACATACATCAGAACCCAGAACACGTGAAGCGGAACGGACAGTCCGTAAAACGAGACAGTGGACTGTCGTGAACAGTCCCTAACCGGACAGTCTGTCTGTGAACGACCAGACGTAACAACACACACACACACACACACACTAATAACTACACTGGCAGAGAAGACACACACACACACACACACACACACACACACACACACACTCATTAACTGCTCCCGACGTATTGGTTGCATGGTTGACGTCGGTGTATGAATGGGTGAATGTGAAAGCGCTAAATAAATGCAAACCATTTACCATTTACACACCCGGGTGGACTCACCTGGAGGGGACTCACCTGGAGGGGACTCACCTGTGGAAGTAGTGCAGGCAGAAGGCTCCGAGCAGCAGGACCTGGCCCGGCCCGGCCCGGGTCTCGGTGGCGGGCAGCAGCAGCAGCAGCGGGACCAGCAGGGAGGGCAGCTCCTGGACCATCCAGACCAGCCGGGTGTTGGCCACGCAGCGCTCCCGGGGGTCCGCGTAGCGCCCGTACCGCATCTGTCGGCCGGTTCTCTGCTGCACCCAGAAGCTCAGCGGGCCACCCAGGAGCAGGACCCAACTCAGGACCTGGACCGCAGTCTCCCTGCACTGCATCGTGCTCTGGAGGATCGTTATCACGTGGACAGGCTAGTGCTATAATAATAATAATAACAATAATAATAATAATAATAATAATAATAATGATACGATAATAACACTATAATACGATAGTGATACTCTCATTAATACTATAATACGAGTCGATCCACTCCGGAAGTGTAACCCTGTGCTGTATTTGTTTGCTCTCTCTTTCAGAGGGGACTTTTCCACCAAGGCGTGTTCTGGCACTAGCACCAGCCCAGAACCAGCTCTCGGTTGACTTTGGTGGAAAAGCCCCTTCTGTGGAGTTGATACAGTTTGTAGGCAGAGCTGTCCTGTGTGTGTGTGCGTGTGTGTGTGTGTGTGTGTGTGTGTTCCGCCCGACCTCCCAACCCCCGGACAGGTCGTTGCACTGTTGAGTAAAAAAATAATTCTTATCTTTATGTACCACAGTGATATATTGCTGTCTCTCCTTCAACAAATGTACTCTTTGTAAGTCGCTTTGGATGAAAGCGTCTGCCAAATGCCCAAAATGTAAATGTAAATGTAAATAATAACACTAGGTATTAATCATATAACAATAGAACTAGACAGGGAACACAATAGACACAGAAATACGAAACTAGACTTAAACAAAGGTAAAAAGTCACAACCATGGCAGCTATTAATTATATAATAAAAATAAAGAATTGCTATTAATCATATAACAATATTAGATGTGTTGTTCTTAATCATGGTAGGACATCATGACCACATCCCATCATCAATAAAATATTATCCGATTTAATCGTTGATGATTCATACACAGTTCATAGTTTTAACTCACTCACTCATTAACTCACTGACCAGCAGGGTGACGCCCCAGAGGGGGGGGGGGGGGGGGGGATACCTGGCCTCCCCTAAATCATATATAATTCATATATTTGTCTTATATGATGACAAACACTTTGTCGATCCACCTTTGTGCGTGGATGATTAATCTACCACTCAAAAGTGGACCTTATAACTTCTGGGTTCTTCTGTGTTTTAGGCAAAATTCCCATGAATGTTATTCATTCCCAGTAAGGAAGTCAAATCTATCAAATCAAAACTATTTCCTTCTCGTGCTGCCCCATAAAACCAAACCTTCCTGGGTTCCAGTAAGCAGGGAGTTGCTGCTTTAGTCACAAACCAACATAATATTGACTGTAGAGCAAAGTCTGCAATATTTTATGGCGGCGACCAGGAGTTGTATATAAAGAGGAGAACTCAGGAACTCAGGTACACCTCTCTCCTCTCCGACCTGCTCCACAGCATCTGCATCCAGAGCTTCTTGAATATCCTCTTCGTCCTCTTCATCGTCTTCATCATGAGGGTCCTGCTCACCGCGCTGCTTCTCCTCGGCGGGGCGATGGCCGAGGAGGCCGCTTCAGGTGAGTGAACGAATGGACGTCTCTGCTGCCGTCAGTGACTGAAATCATCCATAAAAATCACTTAGTTGCGCTGTGGTGTCTAACACGCTATAACATATGACACTATTACATCTCTTGTCTCCAGTGGCCACCGAACAGACAGGCGCCTTGCGTCCGGAGAACTCAACGGCTCAAGGTGAGAGGAACACACACAGACAGACAGACAGACAGACAGGTGGACAGACGATTGAGTGTCAGACGGGTTATTGCCTCTGTCTCACTGATTGTGTAGTGGAAAAACGACCATAAACATATAGTTAAAGGTTCTACATGCCTGTATGTTTCTGTGTACTGCACACCATATTATATAGACATGTTCTGCCTAGTTTCTGTTTAATGGGAGAATTTTACCACAAAGCATAGTCGCCATCTTTAAGAATATGCGTTATGTGAATAACCTGTGTGGAAAGACTCTCTGATGTTATATGCAAGATAACATTCTTACAAACAATGATAGACATGACGGTGATGGCCAAGCAGAGGGGGTAAGGGAACGCTGGGTATGACCCCAAGAAAGCTAAAGGAAAAACAACAGTCATGAGAGAGTCAACAGATGAGTAAACCCCATCTGAATGCACAGGCTGTGCAACAGCTGATTCTAGTCAGGGGACAGAGTCGTACTAGATTTGTTGAAAGAACCAGTAATATATATACAATATATCGCTATGATACATGAAAACAGGTATAGAACTGTTTTTCGAGCATATATACAAGATGACATAAATATATATAACATCATAATTACTAACACACCTACCCTGGTTGTGTTGTGTTTTGTGTTAATAATTTTATTTTACTTACTATCATTGATGTCTTATTACTTACTTTGAATTTCCAGTTCGTTAAATTGTTTATTATTGTAATATCAGAATATTTGTATTGTAGTGTTTAAGTCTGCAAACAGTCTATTCATCATTTCTGTTTTCATTTTTGGATATGCTGGTTTAATCTTTCTTTATAGAAAACACTTTAGACTACATGCTGTATAAAGAAGTGCTAATATAGATAAAGCTTATTTAAGGTAATTTGATTTAAAAACTATTCAAGGACAATTTGAGGGGCCCCCAGCAGAAGGAGCCAGGGGGTCACAATCACGTGTGTTAACATAATGAGGGGTGTGTACATGTGTTAAGGGGAGTGTTAATGGGCGTGTTAAGGGGCGTATTAAGATAACCAAAGGAAGACCATAAAAAGATCAATTTGAGTTGGGATCTGCAGACTATTCAGCTGACCAGCCTCCTTTTGTTATAACTGTAGCAAGTTGTAATAAAAGTCTTTGCAATTTGCCACTTCCGACTCCTTGACTTCTCCTTCTCCAAAGAATTCTCTAAATGATATGTTGGCTTCACAGTTTTTCATGAATTCTAAGTGAAAAAAGGCTCATCATCCTGTATCCGTGCACCCATGTTTTGCACGGCACAGGGGCTTCACGCGTGATTCGTAAGGTCTAGCACCTGCGCGGCCCACAGACTATGTTAGAATAAACTTGTATGTGTTATGATTTTACATGAGTTGTTTGGTCATTGATCGTCCAGATTTTCCACGACAATTGCCTCTGTCTCAACGGGGCTGCAGGCAGTAGCTGTCTCTGACATGAGGTAATCACTGCATCCTGTGTGTGAGTTGAGAGCATCAGGACCCAAAACTTCTGTCTCTGTTGCAGGGCGGCTCAACTTCTGCCTGAGTGGCTGGCAGAGCTTCCGGAATAAATGCTACTACCTGCTCTTTT
>PIJE02005114.1:0-20835 GCA_002895965.2 Coryphaenoides rupestris | reverse complement strand
AATAAAACAATAGAGAAATAAACAGTAGAATAACAAAAATAAAATAACAGATTTACAATTTTACAGTACGTCTAAGTCCTAGTAGAAGTATAAAAATATAGGTGAAGTATAAAAATATAGGTAAGATAAGATATTCAGTCCGCAAAAAACTAATTGTCAGTAATTGAAGTGTAATAAATAATAATTCATAATAATTATCATTTATTAAAAAATATATTCATTTTCAATTTGGTGTATTTTTCCACATCGCCTTTACATTAACCTACATATATACACTCCTACAAAAAAGCACTTCCAGCATTAAAATGAGTACAGAGATTAAGCTGAACGTAATATGATCGGTGCGCATGCGCCTGCGGGGTCAGGGTTGACAGGTTCCAGTGCGGTGGCTAGCGGCTAAGCTAACTGCAGGGCGCACCACTAGCTAGCTAGCTACATGTGGAGGGTGAAACGGGAGTTATCCCTGACCCCAACTCTTTAACAAAAACCCCTCTTTTCGGCCACAGGAACCACTCTGAGCCCCGACCGCATCTCCATTGAGGGTTAACGTTGGTCTACAATGAAGGGGTGAGTACCAAACGTGGCTAGAGATATGGACGAGCGGAGAAGTAAAGTTTTTATGTCTTTTTTTTAACATGAGGAGGAGGAGGAGGAGGCGGCGGCGGCGGGTAGGAGACAACGACAGCCATGGAGCTAAGCTATGTGGTGTTTTAGTGGTGATCCGCGGCGGCAGCAGCAGCAGCATCAGCAACAACACTGTGACTTACGCGGGCTTTCGGCGACCTGCTGTCGGCTCTAGCGCTGGTTATTGTTAACGAGCTGCTCATGGGTGCCGTGGACTGGGTTAGAGCCCAGTGCGCTGAGCCCGGTCCATGCCCACACCGCTAGCCGCTACGTGAGCTAACACGTTTGTTCGCCGTAAAATTGACATCAAGAGCTTAACTCGTCAACTCGTGTCCGCGTCCCGGTTTTAAGACTCGCCGAGCGAACGGTCATGAAGTGGCCATCCGTGGGTCGCTCGTTAGTAAAACGTCACGTTAAATAGTGTTTTATTTTAAGCCAACGCTATGCTTCACCAGTGGCTTCGGTGTCATGGATCGCAACACGTTGACATGTGAGCTTGATCAAGGTGGGCTACTTTACAGCTACCGAGGCTATTTGCAGACATGACATACCGGAGTGTACACACTCAGCCCTGTATTCACGACCTTGTTGGAGTTTTGATTAAAGTTTTGATTAAAGTATTGCACCCAAACTGATCCATGCAATTGGGATGTACTGACAGTTTCAGGACTGCACTACTACTACTGCAGTACTGATAGTTTAAGTACTGCACTACTACGACTACTACTTCTACTGTCTGCTGGAAGCTAAACAAATGACAGGCGTGTCAATATATACATCTTCCGATGCATTACCCTGTAAATGCATCGATGGCTCTGAACAAGTATCACATTATGTAGGTAACGCAATTTCTTCCTGTTAATGCAATTTTTGTCCGAATGTATGACGGTATCAGCATTTTGGCTGTTAATTGATGGATAGAAAACCTCCCTGCTATAATAGAATCATGAACTAATGTCAAAGACTACAGCTTTCAGTGTTGTTTTTTTATAATGAATATCCAATGCATCTTTGTTTGTGACTGATTCTGTTTAGAACATTCTATTGCCAACTATCTGACCGTTCTGCTCTTGTTCCAGTAGCCGAATCGAGCTGGGGGACGTTACGCCCCACAACATCAAGCAGTTGAAACGCCTCAACCAGGTCATCTTCCCAGTCAGCTACAACGACAAGTTTTACAAAGACGTGTTGGAAGTGGGAGAGCTTGCCAAGCTTGGTGAGAAGAACCCCTTTGCAAAAAAACATATTTTATTCTTAGAAGTCAGACAGCACATCTTCTTCAGCACCACAGACTCCATGGAAAGTAACACAATCCCACTATATTTCCTTTTTAATAAATGCAAACATACAAGCTTTTACAAGCTTGCGTCGTATTCACTTCTCGCGCCAGCCTCATGGTGGATATAACCTCATTGCATCTTATCACTTCCCCTTCCCCTCCCCATATCTTTACTCTCCCCACGATAGTAGTTGTTATGACTACATGCCGTCCTGTTTGTGATAAAGCAGAGGCCCTTGCTTTTTATCTTGCAGCGTACTTCAATGACATTGCAGTGGGGGCTGTGTGCTGCCGAGTGGACCATTCGCAGAACCAGAAGAGACTGTACATCATGACGCTCGGTTGTCTAGCACCTTACCGCAGACTAGGAATCGGTACGGGGCCTACGGTTTCACTCCTACACATTTTCTGCATCATAGTGGGTGTACTGTGTGTGTCCCGGGTTTGACCTCTGTGTGTCTCCGCAGGTACAAAGATGCTGAACCACGTGCTTAACATCTGTGAGAAGGATGGTACCTTTGACAACATTTACCTGTGAGTATCTAAACTTTTTTACCCAATCATTTCCATAGTTAAATAAACGTTATATATATTTTTTTTTATGTGTTTCTAATATTTAATTTCTCCGCCACGCAGTCACGTGCAGATCAGCAACGAGTCGGCCATTGACTTTTACCAGAAGTTTGGCTTTGAGATCATCGAAACGAAAAAGAATTACTACAAGAGGATAGAGCCGGCCGACGCCCACGTGCTGCAGAAGAGCCTGCGCAGCCCCTGCACCGCCTCGGCCGGGGAGCTGCAGAAGGCAGAGTAGAGGGCAGCAGTATTTGCATCGGGCATAGCTGTGCCCACCTCCATAGGAAAAAAAAAAAGAACTGTGACAGATGCCCCAGGGTCGACGTAATCAACACTTTCTTTAAAAGGACATTTAAAAAGAGGAAACATCAAAGTACAGAAAATGGCTGCTTTTATTTTGCAATGGGCCCCCCTTAATTTAGCATTCTTGCGCCCCCTTCCCCTTTTCCGCCTTGATTAGATATTTCAAGCTGACACAATGCTCTTAATCCAAATTGGGCTTTACTATAGAAAGCAGCCAATGTCAAACCGTTTTAGAATTGGAGGGTTTTGGTTAAACATACGGTTTTTGAGGGGTTTTTTATGCGGTTTAGAGGGAGATCTATCTTTCTGTTTGGACAAAGAGATACATGACTTGATTTAAGGGTCGGGGGGGGGGGAGTCTTTTTGAAAGACTCACTGACAGACGAACTCCCGGGCGGTTACCATGGAGACCCGCTTCCACATTGTCGAGGCGGCAGAGGAACATTCAGAGTCCATCTCCAATCCATGGGAAGTACGCTGGGATCCAGTATTTCGACCAGTCTGTTGGATGTGTCTGGTCCTGCTGGACAGAAGGTCAGAGCAGCCCTGCTCCGGTATGGGGGTTGTGGGTGAAGAACGGTTTCTAGTTGGTGGGAAGATATGTTGACTGCATTTACGGTTTTGGGTTCTCTCGCAGGATGTTTTATTTGAATCCCCCTTTAAAGTTAGTTTTTGTTTTGTTTTTGGTTTTTTTACTTTGAGGTGATTAGCGGCTCAGAGATTCTCCTGGGTTTGCAGCTAAGTCCAAGAGTATCAAATATAATGTGGATGGGCGTTTTAAAATGAAAATGTGTAAAGATTTTTGAGGGAAAATACACTATTTTGACAGATAGTTGCGATCTTAACGTGGCATTTTCAATGATGGCAGTTTCATTCTGAGCCTCAGGGTTGGCATTCTTGAGAGGCTGTGTTTTCCTCTGAAAGAACGGGTAATCCTTATTCATTTGGCATTTTATTTGGTCATCTATTAAAAATACAGTATTACTGAAATTGTTTACCGAGTGACAGCGCCTCAATTTCTGTCATTGCCTACTACTTTTATGATACTTTGAAGCTTAACTGATGGTTGGGAGCGTGTTGACCCATGGCCTTATGAGCAAGATACTGCCCAGGGGAAGCTCTGACCCTATGCATGTCTGGGGAGTTCTCCTCTCCGCTGTAGTATAAGCATGCTTTTTTTTTTCTTTGAAGAATTTTATCTTTTCTGGAGCTCTATATTGTAAGACTTTTTAACCTCTAAATAAAGGAATTACTATTTGCATTAGTTCATACTGTTTGTCTCTATCAGTGCTATTGCTAATATGCAGATGCTTGGTGGTTCCAATGTTTGTTTTTTTAGAAATATATCCGAGGGGGAAAAAAAAAGGCATTGAAGTTAGAGTGAAGTCTAGCCTCGCGTGTTGATTGGCTCGTTCTTTCGCTGTCCTAAGCGCTATTGGCTGTCGACCAGGGAGTACCGCCCCTTTGTCCGCCTTGCGTTAGGTTGTGTGGAGATTGTTTTGAAATGAGTTTATTGCTTTTCCTGCTGGCCCCTAAACCAAAGGTTTCGCCAGTGACAAGGTCCCGAAGATGCTGAGGCAACAGGTCAGAGAAATCTCATTTTCATTCGTTTCAAAGCAGCGAGTTCGCCACCGCGGTGCTGTGTTGATAACCGCCTCGATGTGAGGACAAGGCTAAGCTAGCTTGCTACTTGAGGCGATCCAGACGGTCGCTAGCATGGGAAGTGCCTCTGACCAGGTTGCTTGTTTTAACATGACACACATTTTAAATGCATGTTAATGTCGAGACAATTCACACAACTGAATGTCATTTGTCGGGATTAAAAAAATGTAAATAACACGATGGTAACGTATGCATTAGCTAGGTTACTGTCTAAACCAGCTGAGCAGCGTTTCGCTAGGAGTTTAAAGCTCAATGTAATCGTCAGAGGACATTGTGACAGAACTGTTGTGTTGTGATGCAACACAAAATGTGTGTGACGGGAAGTAACTGCGCTGATGTATTCTTTGCTGTCCATGGTTGTTTGTGTTGTGCACCAACACACATTGCGTCTTGACTGTAGGTCTGCCAGGGAAGTGATTTTATGTCCGGCTGGTAGATGTGGTGACTGGTGCCTGGCGTCTGTTGTGAGACAGGATGCCAGAGATGACCGAAACACAGACCTCTGGTCGTAAGCCGAAGTAAGTATGCAACTCTCATCACACAATCTATTATTGCTATGTTGTGACGTCTGAGCCAATACATCATTGTCTAAGCAGCATAACCCAAACACTAGTGTTGATAAGTATGTGATGATTGTTTTTTGTCATGCAGGAAGAAGAAAAACAAAGAGTCTCACAATGCAGGTGATAAAACACAGTGGCTATGACCTATGGGTTGCAGTAAAATGAACATTGACATGCAATTTAATAAATGCATTTAGACTTGCATATCATTTCTATCTCCTCTGTTCCTCAGTTGAGCGACATAGAAAAGAGAAGATCAACGCCGGGATTAACCGCATTGGTAACCTCCTGCCATGTTCGCAGGCCCTCAAACAGGTGCAACCCCCAAACTCCTTGTTGTTCACTGAATTCTTCCCGGCAAATATTTTAAAAGTGGCTGGGATTTGCCCTTTCTTGACACTCATGTGCGTTTCTCTCTGTGGTTATGCAGAGTAAGAACATGATACTGGACCAAGCCGTTCGCTACATCACCGACCTGAAGAAGCAGAATGACGCAAATGCCCTGGAAGGGGGCGATAAAGTGCAAGGTGAAGCGACATGGCACATTTTTTATTGTTGTTTGTCACGTGTTTGTTTCATCACTGCTTTGTAGTTCTGAACCGTCTTGTATTCGTCCCAACTAATGATGTCACTGCTCGTCTACCCAGCGGAGGAGATCCGCCGCCTGCGCCGGCAAGATGGAGGAGCTGAGGAAGGAGAGCGGCCACTACATCGAGCTCCTCAAGGCCCATGACATCAACTTCCTAGAGGACCCCACCGTCCACTGGAAGGGCAAGCAGCGCTTCCGCCAAGGTGGCCAATGGTGACACCCACCCACCAGCTCCCAAGGGATCATCGTCCTACTCCAACGGGAACGTGATATGTCCCGCCGGGAAGGAGCCCGGCCTCGAGAAACACCAAACCCCCGAGGCCATCCTGGTGCAGCCGGCACCAGACGCCAACGCCGGCGTGAGGGTCAACGGGGTCCTCCACCATGTCAATGCCGCCACCGCTGCGTCTTCCGCCCCCTCGCTGCTTCCCGGGGCAACTGTGGCTCCTCTGGAGACCAACGCGGCACTGAGGGTGGTGGAAGGGACCCCTGCCCCTCTGCCCCCCGCCGTGTCCTACATCACGTTGCAGATCCCCGCCGTCAACACCTCCTTGCCTCAGCAGCCTCAGTCTGCGGTCCCGTCTCAAAACATAACCATCGCTGCCACTCCCGTGTCACAGCTTTCTGCTCAGCCTGTGGTGAGCCTGGCCACCGTGGCCCAGGCTGGGACCTACTCCTCCACAGCAGACACCGCCGTGAGGACTGTCGGCTACACTTCTGTCCCCAGCAGCACGGCTCTCCTCAAGGGCCGGGGCTGCCGGCAGCACACAGACTACGTGGACCACGCTCCACTTAACAGGGAACACGGTGCAGCCCGTCTGCCAGAGTGTGCCCATGTTGGAGGGTACGACCAATCAGACGTTGCAGCAGCTGACTGTGTGTCCCATGGGTAACAAACCCACCGTCAGCCCATTAAAATCCAAAATACGACCTCAGGTACCCTTACAGCAGGCGCCCGTCTCAACGCACATCCAAGCACAGCCTGTTCAAGAGACTTCCGCAGCTGCATTCGGCCATCATGGCGCAGACGCATCCCCAGCCTATGTTGACCCCCCTACCCCAGAGCGTGGTCCTTCCTCAGCCCGCTGTGATGTCACAACCCCCGTCGCCTGTCCTCCAGCCAGCGTCTGTGGTTCCCCATCTTCAGACCGCAGCCCAGCCCCTCCCCCAGCCAGCACTGGTTCCTCAGCCCCAAGCCACCGTACTTTCCCCTCCTCCAGACCATGCAGGTGCTGCAGGTCAACCCATCGGGCACAACGGTTTCCGGGGTGACCACTCCACAGAACACAAACAACCCGAGTGTGGTCATCCTGCAGCAGGCCAACGCCTGCTCGTCTCAGTCCACGGTTAGAGATGAACTGGCCAATCAGATGTCTTGCCAGCATATAGTCATCATCCAAGCGCCCAATCAGGTGGCCCCTGCCCCACAGAATCCTCAGGTTAGCATTGTGCCTGCTGCACTTCCCACTGCAGTGCCTGCTCTCTCCACACAAATCACCACAACTAATTGTACAACAACTACTACTAACTTGCACATGGTTGGAGGGAAACAGCTGGTGCACATTTTACCACGCCCCGTTCCACCCCAAATCAGCCCCTCCAAGCAGGGGATCCAGGCATCATCTGCCCAGACCTCTCCATCTGCCGCCCGCCAGACCATTACGGTGAACGGCCAGGTGTTCGCTTTGGCAGCCCATGAATACGTCCGATAAAGCGGGCACACAGGGAAGCAAGAGCACTCTCCAACTGGTGCAGCCCACCACTGCAGAGGAACCTACCACGAATGTGGCCCTCAACAGTCTCGGGGCCCTGAGCAGCCTCAACAAGAGCATCTCTCAGGGCCTGCCGCTCACCATTACCAGCCAGACGAACCTTCAAATGCCCACTGCTCCCCCTTTGGTTGTCCAACAGCAGCAGGCGCAGCAAAAGCCGACCTCTGCTGTCGCCCCTGCTGTCCAAGAAGTTCCACTCCATCCCCCCTCCAGACCGTTGCAGGCTCTATCTACGAATCCACTCCCACCAGCACCAGCCGCTGATGCCACTAAGGCCACACGGAAAAAAGCGAGCAAAGCTGCCATTGCTAAAAGGGGGGCCGACAAAAGAACCAAGCCACCCAAGAGGAGAGATCTCCAACAGGCTGCTGTCGCCGTAGCAGCCAAGCCAGTGGTGTCTGCAGGGGAAAGCCCAGCTGCTGTGAGTGTGACAGATTCTCTTCCTGCCGGCACCCCAGCGAATATACCCTCCGTTTGTAGTGAAGTCCACTGCTGATGGCCAAACGCCAGACATTGTCTCTCAGAGCAGATCAAAAATGATCACTGTATCCAATTCTTGGCAGTGAGGTTTCGATATCTAGCCAGTCCCTCCAACAACCAAGCACCACATGTGTAAGTAGCACCTCCAGCATCCCTCAGAGCACATCTACAGCCGGCGCCAACATAGCACAAAGTGAGGTCATTGTGAGTCGGCCGATTGTCGGCGGCGCGATAACTTCCCCTCCAGCGGTCAAAGTCACAACGGCGAGCCAACCAGCCACGGGCCATCAAGAGCAAACCGGTCTCGGTGGTTGGGTGGTAGTGCCGCCTCATCTAAAGTCACAGGGCCACAGACGAAGTCAGCGGCGACCGTGACCGAAGCAAGCTTGAAGCTATCCAAGCCAGTCTGCTCCGCCGGAAGCTCTCGAAACTCGAGGGTCTCTGCGATGTCTGTCACGGACGCGTGTAGCGCCTCACTCTAGCGTCACTATGGTGTCTGCCGTTTCGGCTCCGGTCTGCGCCACCGTGGTCTCTGAGAGCGTGGCACCGGGTAGGACCCACGGGTCTCAGGCTACATCGACAGCCCAGTCCCAGTCCCAGAGCTCAAAAATCTCCCAAGCATGCTCCAAGCCAGAGCCACACACTTCCGCCTCTCATCTGTGAGTTCCACTGCCCCTCCTTTGTTAACGGTTCTCGCCTCCTCTTCCTCCATGGCCCCGGACACGACACCTACAAGCGCTGAGCTCAGGAAAAGAAGTCGCCCTCGCTAGGTCTCTGCCCCAGCAGCCAGACCTAGTCCCATCCACGCCCTCCCGTCCTGCATGGCTGACGTCAAACTATCGCAGGGGTCCCATCCGAGAGAGGGAGGCTCAGAAACCGAGGCACGTCTCTGGCGGCCATGGAGAAACAGTGCATGGGTAGAGTCCACGGCCCTTGACACCGCTCCCTCTCGAAAGGACTATCTGCTGTCCCAGCCGGTGTATACCAACCTAGATCACCACGACCCCCTTGAGCATCATATGTCAGCCCAGGCAGACTGGACTCCCCCATGTTCTGTAGCTGGTGGCGGTGGACGGGGCTTTTCTGTAGCCTCCATGCTTCCTCAGGGCCACAGCATCGGCGCCTCGTCTGGTTCCTTCGGCACATTTACGTTTCACGTCGGAGCAGGCTGACATCGTGGCCCTTGGCCATGCTGGAGCAGGAGATCCCCGGAGGAGAGTGCTGGCTGCCCTGCAGATCACGGGCACTCCGGCGATCTCCACCACCATGGCATGGGAGCCCCCCAAGATCCCGCAAGTCTTCGGCCAGCCAAGAAGGGCTCGGCTGCACCCGCAAGTGAGGGGGACCAAGCCCATGGAGGCTATAGTGGCCAAGCCTCCCAGGCCAGGGGGGGGGGTCTGTCCGGCTCAGGCTGGGGAGGTGTCCATTATTGGGCCGACGGGAACCAGACATCCACCGGGTATTTCTTACTCCCAGACGCAGTCCCACCCACAGGCCCAGTCCCAGTGTGGGACCAGTTTGAGTGTCAAACAATCTGATCAGGCCCAACTCGAGCCAGCAGCCCTACCCAGGCTCTCCCAGTCTCTCTGGCCAGCAGGGCTCCGTCCCCTCACCCGTGGGGTCGAGCGGCCACCTGTCCCAGTCCTCCAAACAGTTCCCTGCCACCCTGCTCGGTCTCGGTCCAGCTCAACGACTACACCCCTCTGAAGAGCGCCCTCATGCGGAGTCAGGCCAGTGTGGGGTGAGCGGGCACGTTAAACACATCTCCAAGCGGCAGGCCCAGGAAGAGGCCCTGCTGACTGCCAAGCGGCCCAAGCTGTGCCCCCAGTCTGCCCCCGCTGGGTTGGACGCATGGAGGTGAAAGCCCCCCGACCACAGCCAGATGATGGTGGCGCAGATTCCCCCCAGTTCCTCGCCATCATGAGCAGGATCAATCCTGGATGGCGCCGGCTCCCTGTTCACCTCAAACTCCTTCATGAACACCGTCCTGCGTCCCGTCGACGGCCATTGTCCACCCCAGGGCCCGCCAGAACCCAACCAGTCCGTGGTGCCCCATCTTGCACCAAGGACAACCCCAGCACACCTCCTCCAGGCTGGCCAACACCTCGGTGGGAACCCTTACATGAAGCAGCAGCAAGCAGCAAGCAGCAACAGCAGCAGCAGCAGCAGCAGCAACAAGCAGCAGCAGCAACAGGAACAGCAAAGGCACCAGCTGTTACCAGCTCCAACACCACCTGACCCAGCCTGACCCCGCACAGCTCACTCGCTCCACCAGAGGGTGCTGCAGCAGCAGGAACATCAGCATGTGCAGAAGAAGAGGGGCTGGTGAAGGGGCAACCAGATGCGTCTCACCTGCTGGCCTGCAGCAGAAGCAGGCATCACATGAGAAACCAGGGTCCAACAACAACAAACAGCCAGCAGCAACAACAACACCCACAACAACAACAGCGTCAACAACAACAGCAGCACACCCAGCAGCAAGTCCACCAACACCAACAGCAGAGCCATCAGCAGTCCCATCCACAGCCTCACCAACAGCAACCGCAGCATCCACAACAAACACATCAACAACAGCAGCAGCAGCAACAACAACACCAACAGTTGCAGTTGCAGCAGAGCTCTCACTCCAGACACAGCAGCACCTCCAGCAGCAGATCCAGCAAGTCAGCAGCAGCAGCACTTTGAGAGCCCAGAGCACCAGAGAAGAGCTGTTGAGGGCTCAGGCCAGGGCCCGGAGCCAGGGGGCCCTCCACACTGGGATCTCTGGCCCAGCAGGAGCACATTCAAGGTGGGTCCTGCTTGTCCATAGGAATGTGGGCATATGGGGTGTTGTTGTGTGGAAATGCCAAAAATCTCACCATTCGTTCTAATCATTAGTTATATTATTGAGAAAACGTAAGTGCCTTAGTGAATTCTTTGAACACAATAATTGTGAAGCCAGAGTCTCAATAGAATATGTGAACGCTCAAAAGGGGAGGGGGAAAGGTAACAAAAATTCAACAATGTTTGATTGATTTAACATTTTCTGATTGATCTGTTTTTTGATTTAAAAGTTTTGTTAAAATTCTTCACGTTTCTTCAAGCACCTTTTTATAAATGGTAAATATATGGGCTATATATATATGCCTATCAAAGCCTTGTTCAAAGCTGCAAATGCAATTCCTTTCCTCCCACCGTTCTTCTGCCCAGGACCACAACACCATGCAGAGGCTGATGAGCTCCCGGAGCCTGGAGCAGCAGCTCATCCCCCAGCCCAGCAACGCCGCCTCCCGCCCCCCGCCTGACATGGCCTGCGCCCCCTCCCGCCAGGAGCGCCACCGCGTCTCCAGCTACTCTGCCGAGGCCCTCATCGGCAAGAGCTCGTCCAACGCTGACCAACAACAACAGCAGCAGCAGCAAAGCAGCAGCAACAACAGCAGCAGCAGCAGCAGCAACAACAACAACAACGCATGGGCCTGCATCACCAGACGGGTCGCGGTTCTGCACAGGAGCAGCCTGACTTGCACGGTTACCTGGACACGTCCCGGGGGAAGGCCGGCATTGGACACACCGGCCAGAACCGCCTTCCTCACGAACACCCAGGCTCCTCCGATGTGCAGCGCATTTCCGAATGCCCTCCGTTCAAGTCCATGGTCGGTGGAGGAGTAGGACATCAACTGGGAGGTTTTGAGGAACAGGTCTCCCGTGGAGTGGACATGGCGCCTAAACCAGTGGCACCCACCCAGAGAGGCCCTCAAGGGCAGCAGCAGCAGCAGCAGGGTGGCTTCCGGATGGGCCTGGGTCCTCCAGGGGACGGCAGGTCTCGCGGGGGCTACAGCGGAGCCCACCCTGGGTCTCAGGGTGTGGGGCTAGGGGGGAGCGGGCTGCCCCGGGAGCAGGACAGCTGCCACCAGATCTTCATGCAGAACCTGCTGTCCCCGCACCTGCCCGAGCAGACGGGCCACCAGCGCTCCGTGCAGTGCTGCCCGCCGGTCAACATCATGGAGTACAGCTGTGTGGGCGGCAGCTCCGCGGGAGACATGCAGGCCAAGGCCTCCAGCCCCAGCGTGCCACAGAGCCAGAAGAGCCAGTCCATGAGGCTGGGGGACGGGGGCAAGGGCCACCTCCCGGTGGTGAGCGGGAACATGCACGGCGGGGGAAGCCCCGGTGTGAGGGTGGCCGGTCTCCCCCACCCCCCGACCCCACATGGCAGCTCGGAGCCCGGGAGCCGATCCTCCTCCTCCTCCGCCGCCGCCACCTCCCGGACCCCTGCCTCTGTAGGCCAGCGCTCCCGACACCTCGGCCAGGACAAACCAGCCCTCCAAGCTGGAGGCCCGGGGAGCGCCCGCGCTCGGCACGCTGAGGGCCCACCAACCCCTTCGAGCCGGACGGCCACCTGCCGCTGCCCTCTGGGGGTGGGGTGCTGCTAGGCCGACCTCAGCCCGGGGGGAGGGGGCGCCGCGGCAGCATCGTCCGCTTCAACGACAGCGACAACAACCTGGTCCGCCGACCAACACCTCACCAGAACTTCAGCTTCCCCTTCGGCGAGGGGGGATAAACCCTCCTCCGCCTCCTCCTCCACCAGCCTCCCGCCCTCAACACCAACTCCACCTTCATCCCACCCACAAGCCAGCCAGGCTCCTCGCGGACCCCGGCCTGCTGCCCGTGGAAGGCGCAGAACACCCTTCCCTCCTTCTACTCGTCCTACTCTGCGGCGGCCCACCCCAGGCCTGCCCAGCGACATCCCCTTGCAGTACTTCTCCAACCAGATGTTCACCAGCCCCGGGGGGCGACAAGGGTGGCGCCGCGCCCCTCAACAACCCGCTTCGGCTCCATCCTGTCGCCGCCGCGGCCCGTGGGCTTCGGCCAGGCCAGCTTCCCCCTGCTGCCTGAGATGCCGCCCATGCCCATCTCCAACTCGTCGGGTATCACGCCGCACCTGTCCAACTTCAGCCTCACCTCGCTGTTCCCGGAGATCGCCACGGCGATGCCCAGTGACGGCTCGGCCATGCCCATGTCCCCGCTGCTGTCGCTGTCCAACGCCTCGGCCGCCGACTCGGGCAAGCAGACCAACCGGCCCGCGCACAACATCAGCCACATCCTGGGCCACGACGGCAGCTCCGCCGTTTGATTGGCCCCATGCCTGTTCTGTGGGGTCTAGCCTGCGGCTCCATAGTGGTCAGTTGAAGACACTGAGGGGTGGGGGTTTGGTTTTACAGATACAATATGGATCAGGGTTGACCGGAAGTACCAATCAAAGCTGGTGTTTGTTGTTTAGATACAGACTTGGGTTTGTTTTCCATAGATGAATATAATGGTCCAGATTTGTACTTTTTGTTTGTTTTTTGACTTCTTTAGGTGGAGACACAAATAAGTAACTGGCAGGGGAATCTGCTCCAAGATGCTAGTGCTCCCTGAGTGTGTGTGTGTGTATGCTGGTCTTCTGTCTAACCTGCTGTGCACTGATTAGCCAATGCACCACAGGCTTGTAGCCCCACCCCCTGGGCCAGGTGAGGCCAATTAAGCCAGCCACCAAACACACACACACTCCCACAGTAACGTAATACAATATGTAATACATTGGTTATGCCATCTTGTAGTACAAAATCCACATTTAGTTTTAGGTTTTCTAACTGAGGTCAATCAGTTGTGTTAAATAATGTGCCCAGAAATGTAATTTACTAACTTATATCAGGGTTTACTGTACAGAATCCATTTTCCGAAGAGCTATTTGTAAATACCAATGTTTCATATAAGAGTATGTATGTATTTGTAAATACAAAGTTGATTAAAGTTTATAAGCAGCCTTTCTATCAACAAGGTGTGTACGTGTATTCATGTATGTGATAATTCACTCGACGTCACTAGGTGGCGATTGCAGCTTTCTGTTCGGTCATGTTCTGATATTAGTCCACAACACATGGAGGCATTAACATGTAGGCTTATGAAGGAAACTCCAAACAGGCTTCATCTGAAACATTTTGAAAATATCCAGACTACCATAGGGCTTGGCCATGGTGAAAAGAAAATTATTTTAGAATCTAGATGACCCCAAACGAGTTTAAATCCATAGTTACACTCAGATGTATGGAGATAAGGACAATGTAAAGCCCAACATTAATAATGAATGGAACCATAATGGCCTATAACTGACTTACCAAAATCTGATGTGAAGTTGGTGTGGAGGTCAGGATTAAGGTTAAGAATAGGGGGGTTAGTGTAAGGGCTAGGGTGGGATGTCCTCAATGGAAAGCATAATGCAGCATTCCTGATTAAAAATATAGAAAATGGGCACGAAAGCAGCCAATGTAACATGGGCATAATGTGAGCGAAGGGACCTCAAAGCAAGTCAGATTTATCAGCAATGCATACCATTACCTCTACAGCATTAGGACCTATTCAAGCACTTTGAAACATTAAAAACAAACTAATGATAATTGTTAGCTTAATGAGCTATGCACATTTTTTTTAAAATTGGTGCTAGTATTGTGAGATTTTATCCCTCATATAAAAATACCAAAAAGTACATACAATTTATGTTCATTATTTCTTTCTCATAACTTGTCTGTTCACCCTGGTAAGTCATATTGTGCTCTAGATGTGGGAATATTTTCAAGTAAAGTAAATATAAGCTTTTTTCACATTTTGCCTTTTAGGATATCCCAAAAGTAAGGAAAGGATTACATTATATGTGCAAGTTGACATAAATACATATAATTTCCCATTTGGTGTTTTTAATCCTAAGTGTCTTACAATAGTACAAAGTGAGTGGACTTAAGTCCTGCTTGACACGTCAATACTTTTACATACAAGCCAGGCGCAGGATAGTGTAGTGACTACAGTTTGAAAGGTTTTGTGGTCGACATAATAAACTGGATTTACACACCTAGCTAAATGTACTGCAACTCTTAAACAATAGCTAATGGATCAATTTAAGTTGGGAAAAAAAAATTCCCACAAAAAAAAGGGTCAATTTTGATAAGCTTTATTTACATGCAATAGTGCTCCAGCATGCGTAACCATGGCAATGGCTAGACTCGTACAGGGACGTAGATTCGGGATCTCCTTCATGGGATGGCAGTTTGGCCTCAGGCCAAGGCTATACTTATTTTCCCGCCATTTTGAGGGAGGTGTGGTCGGCTCACAACAGCCCCGCCCACAGCTCCCTCGTACGGCGGGCGTTTGGTGGACCCAGCAAAAACAGTAAACAAATTGTTTCAGAATAAGTTCAAAATTCGGCTTATGTATGACTGTAAAACAAAAAAATGACAGTTTCCAGAATCTCTCCCATTCAGTGATTAAGTAGACTCATGATGCAAAAAATAAATAACTATACAATATATATCATCTCTTTGAACACTAGACTACTGAACTTGTACGCTTGTACGTTTTGCATACACATGTTAATAGTTTTGTTAATGGCGCACGACATGTAATACATTTGTTATTTCTATACACGGATTGACAATTGTTACCCGAAACCTTGGCAACCCCGGAACCTGGGCACAATTACAGCATGAGGATAGTTTCACATGGTCCCTTTGTTAACTGATGTGTGTGGAAAAACACAGACTAATATTCAACCGTACGCAGTGAAATGTTGACGTGAAGGAATGATTTGAGGCGGCCTAAATCCGAAGTGCTGAGGTACTGGGATCCGTATATTTATACTTTAAAGGTCCCACTGACACGTCTTAAAAGCGGTAAAAGAATAATATCTCAGTAATGTGAGGAAGCCTATTTAAAGAGTCCTTTTCAATATGAAAATAAAACGTATGTACAGGTATTACAAACATATTTATGTACAAAAAGCATAAATATATAAATATCCGTGATACAAAAATAAATATCTTTTTTTCTCTGTTTTTTTTTTGTTCTTCTCTTCTGTTATTTTTCAACTGTCTCTCTCTCTCTCTCTCATGCGTCCGTCGAGTCGCACGTCCCTTCGTCGTCGAGTGTCGCCTCACTGGGCACGATGTCCACCTCCTCCAGTGATGCGTTCTGGGATTGCGGCGTGGTGGCCGCTGAGGAAGAGGCTGTGAAGTTGCCTTCATCTTCGAGGGCCAGGTGAGGGAAGGAGGTGTCTGGATTGGCAAAAAAGACACCAACAAAACAATCAGTGACTTAAAATGTTAAAATGGATCTTGCCATGTTTACTAAGAGGACATGGTTAAATATATCATGAAATATCGCTGGTGGTATGGTACTGTGTGTGGGGCTTGAACAAATACCTTTAGTGATGCCCTCCTCCTCCTCTTCGTTCTCCCCATAAAAGTGGGCGTCATCCTCTATGTCCTGCACGCTGATTGGCTGATGAGATGAGTGGAGCAGCTGAAGGCTGGAGTCGTCAGCAGGGCAGAACTCTGGTCCGCGGTGCTCAGGGGCACTAAGGCAGGAGGAGAGGGAGACGATGTTTAGTCACTTCCTTTCGGTCATTTACACATTTGGCCGTGTCTTCTATATAAATATACAGACATTTGATCTAATCAGAGTTCTGCTTTCAGATAACATGCACTTAATTAATCACAGATGGTAAGACTAGGGTTTATCAACGATGAACGATGAACGTTGATTTGGATTAGTACTAGTATTAGTAGTAGTATTAGTAGTATTAGTAGTGGTGGTATTGTACCTGGTGGAGTAGTGGTACACGGGCAGGTGTCTGTTTGACATGTGCTGAGGCAGCAGAGTGTCACTCTCCATATCACAGTCCATCTCCTCCTGGAACAAAAATCACAAAATATGAGCGCAAACATAAAGAAAGAGATTTCATGTCCTTCACATTTCAATTGATTGCATCACAGTTTCTTCTGTATTATTGTTGTGTATGACCTGGTGGAAGCCCGGGAGGCAGTGGGGAGCGGGGAGCTGGTGGGGGGGTTTGCCGTTGGCGGGGAAATCTCCGTTGGATGGGCAGCCGGTGTGGTGGTGCTGGTGGTACTGCGGGGGCCCGCTGTGGGGGTCCAGGGGGCAGTGTCCTGGGACCAGGGGCCGGCCCTGCAGCGGGACCATGGTGTACTGACAGGAGGACACGGCCGGCGCCACCGCCAGGAAGCGCAGGTCCGTCATAAGCTCTGAGCAGAGGAAGAGGCATCCGGTGTGTTATTATACTGTGGGGCTGCAGGGCGTCCATCTTGCTCTCCCTAGCCACAGTGTAAAACTCCACCAATGCTCCATTTGTTTTATATATTACACATACATATATATATTGATTTCATATAGATTTTTTCTATACTGTATAAAACTGATTTGTATTTATTTGATTTAATATTTGACATTTTATCCTTGTATGTATTTTATATTTATGTATTCATTTCATTGATTCTCTATTACAAATATAGACAGAAGTATCCATATTAGTAAGAGTTCACCTGGACTCTACATAACATAGCACCTTCCCTCTCCTAACCCTAGAACTAACTTGCATGTTTGTACATCTTGGCACTATTAATAGAACTTGCATTGTTTAGCATATTGTATGTTCTTAGATGTTGGTAATGCACTCAGAATGGCACGTCTGCTCTTATCCCAGATATTATGCAGGCAACCTAGCAATTATGAGACTCGTTCTATTACCCTTGCAACTATGAATGCTTGAAACGTGTTCTATTCTTATCTTTATGTACCACAGAGATATATTGCTGTCCCCTTCAACAAATGTACTCTTTGTAAGTCACTTTGGATAAAAGCGTCCAAATGCCAAATGCCCTAAATGTAAATGTAATGACGTATATTATTAAATCTATCTATCTATATATACACAGTATGTATTTTATATGTTTATCCATCAATCTATATATACAACAACATGGGTACCATATGGCTGTGTGCTACTCACTCTGCTTGGCCCAGGCCCTCCACAGGCAGAAGGGGATGAAGGTCACGATGATGAAGACCAAGGCGCCCAGGACCACGCCCACGATGAGGTAGGGCAGGTCGCTGGGCCGCGGCACTGCCCCCCCGGAGTGCTCCGGCCCGTGGAGCGGAGTCTCCGACGGGATGGCGCGCGGTTGGTTAGGGCGAGCTGTGTGTGGGGAGAGAGCGAGAGAGCGAGAGAGAGAGAGAGAGAGAAAGACCCGGAGAGACAGAGAGTGAGAAGGAGAGAGGGAGGAAACAATAAACATTTATTTGTTGTTTGTTTGTTTATTGAGTGATTTGTTGTATTTATGGACACTGTGACATAGCAGTCCATGTTATGCAGTTTTTGGTATAATTCCGAATTAGCAAACACAAACATTCACACTACATCACTACTACATCAACCTGAGAAAAATCACAGCAATCCAACCACAGCATTCGGAGGCTGTTTCGCCAAAGATCGGATTTCTGACGTAAACGCCACGGCAACAACCACAACAACAACATTGATGGCGGCGACCACTTTGGCGTACCTTTGGTCTCCAGGATGACGACGTTGCCGAACTCGCTCTCGCCGCCCTCGTTGAAGCACTGCATCTTGATGTCGTACGCCGTCTCGGGCTGCAGGTCGGTGATGGAGTGCCAGTAGCGGTCGCCCTCCACCACCGCCTTCTTGTAGTCGCTGTCGTTGTCGCTGTCCGTCGGCCGGTAGAAGATGTAGAAGCCGTAGATGGGCGTGTTGTTCACCGACGCGTACTGTAGGGGGGGGAGGGCGTGTGTTTAGATGGGGGGGCTACTGACTGTGAGGGTCCACTGGTTGACTTCCTACTACTGCCGATGTCTAACACCGTGTGAATAATATGATCGTTATTGTGTGTCTTTTGTATGTTGTTGTATATTTTCACTGAGTAGAATGTGTGTAAATGTGTAGGAAGAAAGTCATAGTCTCTCTCTCACTCTATCTCGCTCATGTTCTTTGGGGTCTCTCTCTTTCTCTAGTGTTTGAGGGTCTCCCTCGCTCTCCCTCTCTCTTTCGTTCTTTGGCTCCATCACTCTCTCTCTCTAGTTCTTCGGTCTCTCTCTCTACCTCTCTCTCTCTTTAGTGTTCGGGGTCTATATCTCCCTCTCCCTTTAGTTCTTGGGCTCTCTCTCTCTCTCTCCCTCTCGTTCTTCAGTCTCTCTCTCTCCCTCTTGCTTTAGTGTTCAGGGGTCTTCCTCTCTCCCTCTCTCTTTAGTTTTTGGGCATTAATTCTAGTTCTTGGGTCTCTCTCTCTCTCTCTAGTTATTGGGTCTCTCTCTCTCTCTAGTTCTTGGGTCTCTCTCTCCCTCTCTCTCTCTCGTTCATGTGTCGCTTTCTCTTACCGTCCACTTGAGGATGATGGCGGTCTCGTTGATGGCCTCGTTGTAGGTGATGTAGGGTCCGTCCACGGGCCTCTCGTTGGTCCGCCCCCCCACCACTGTGTAGGCCTTGGACGGAGCGCTGGGCGGGCTGCAGCCAATCACGTTCACCGCCACCACGCGGAACTTATAGGACGTACCTATAGGAAGACAAGGGGGGCGGGGTTAATACTCGGCGCACTGCTTATGGAGGCCAAAACCCCAGCCAAAACAAAATGCGTTTATGTATGACTATTATGACTAATGATCTGGTGATTTATGGGTTAAGAACCATCCCAATGTTTTTCTTTTGCCAACAGTTAATGTCAAAACGTCGCGATTGCAATCGGACTATGATGGACTGCGGTCATTAGCGAAATGACCATAACAATGTTCATTATCTTGACGAATTCCGAGAGGGTGGGGTGGGGTAGAAGGGGGGGTATGGGAATGCAATTAGGCGGGAAACGGCGTCCCTGTAATAACAGGCTCCTAATCTATCCCAAGCACGATATATAGCTAGCAATCTACCTAGTATCTAAAAGACTGTGGTCGATTGGTCACGCACACACACGCGCGCACACGCGCACACACGCGCACGCACAAAACAACTCGTCACAAAACCCAAAGACGAGTGACCTCCAGTGCCTAAATGACTATGAATCGTAACAGTGCGAAGAGACGTTGCGCGATTGGCCGGCCACTCCGCGCCGCGCGACGCCATTGGACGGACCTTTCTCCAGGTCGACGATCTCCACGGAGAGGCGGGAGGGGGGGATGTTGGCCACAGCGGTGACCCAGTCCTCGCCCGCCTTCTTCACCTTCTTGTACTCCACGCGGAACGACTGGATAGGGAAGCCGCGGTTGCCGCGCGGGATCCACGTCACGTACGCCGAGGTCTCCGTCGCAGTGGAGATGGTGGGCTTGTCGGGAGCCTCGGGGGCTGCCGGGGGGAGAGAGGAGGGGCCGTTAGGGTGAGTGTGGTTGAGGTGTGGCGAACGACGCACGTAAAACATGCACACACACATGCATACACACACCGAGACACTTCACACATTGGGAAGACAAAGAAATTGAAGGAAAAAGTCAAAAGTAAGTTAATTAATTAATTAAAAATCTCAATATTAAAAACTGAAAACATTGAATAAGATTCAAGTTCAAGTTCTGTTAAAAAAAACATGTTTGCAATCACTTACTCAGAGCTCATCCTTAAGTGAGTGAGAGAAAGGAGACGGAGAAAGGTTGTTATTAGTTAGAAGTATTAGCAGAACATCGAGGAAACATCAGTAGCATTAGAAACGGCAGGCATGGTTAGTATGTGAATTGTGTTTGACCAGGTACTCAGCAGCATATATCGGTAGGAATGAGAGGGAGAGGGAGAGGGGGGGTGGGGTCTTACGGGAGAGGCTGGGTGAGGGGACGGCAGCAGTCTTGGGCGGGTCAATCTGACTTCCCGGACCCCGGCGACCTGAAGGTAAACAAACAAAGAAACAAAAAAAAAAAATCTCGTCATGAAGCTATAACAACAAACCACATATGTTACATATATGTATGCGAGTTAAGTTTCATATTTTTGTGTTTGTTCCTTTTATTTTTTTTATTTTTATGACACCACCACCACACATAACAGATCCAGATCGGACAAACTGTGTGTGTGTGCGTGTGCGTGTGCGTGCGTGCAGTACCTTTGCCGGTCCTGAAGGTCATCATGGCCGGCTGGCCCACGCCAGCGCAGTTCTTGGCGGCCATCTCCACCTCGTACCTTCTTTTTTT